>PVLD010027874.1:0-20151 GCA_004027595.1 Dinomys branickii
CCCCGCCCTCCTTCCCTTCCTCTTGCTCCTCGGGGACCTCTTTTTTTTTTTTTATTTAAAAAAAATAAAAGTAAAAAAACATACTAACAAACAGACACAAATTAGCATAAAAAATAGTACAGTCACAACTAATCTACAGACTAGGTGACATGGTCTCAACAGTTGTTATTGCTTTATCCGTTGATATCTTCGATGTGTAAATATATGAACCCATATACAGACATGCAAATTTAGTCAGACAATTAATCTCTTTCTTACTACTCTCTCTTCTTGTTTCAGGAGCTCCTGCTATCTCCTGTTCTGAACTGTTTGTTTTCATCTCTTTCTTCCCATCTCTCCGTTTCTGCCTCTCCTGCTCTATGAGGGAGCTTCCTCTCCTTTTTCCCCTGAGAATGCTGCGTCCTCTTACCCCTTACCTGCACATGCAAGGGTTTTGAATTACATGTTTAAACTATTAACTGTAGTTATTCCACTAAGATCGACAGTCTTAGTTTTCTGTTAAATAAGAAACAGTTTGGAAATTTAAAATTTCACTTTTCAAAAGGATAAAAAACAACTCTTTTCTTTTGGCGATGTATTCTGATCCTCCTTTGAACTCTAAATCAGAGTATTTCAGTAGGAAAACAATAACCAGTCTTGCTATAAGCTGTTCTTAAATGTTATTAGACAATAAATTCTCTATATATATTTGTCATGGAATATGGCTGGGTTACCTGGTCTTATAGTTTTATGTTACCAAGTTTCATGACTCAGCATAGCTTCAAAAACCATTATTTGAAACATAAAATAAACATTGAACAGGCAGGAAGAAGGGAGAAAACATCTAGGAATTGAAAAATTCTGCATGAGCCTCAGGCTACAGATCCATTAATTCATGCATAACCTTTCTTCTTTGTCCTGTGCTTTTGTGTTCAGACACGTAACAGGACAAAAACCCAGCACTGACCCTCATCCCCTGGAAAGCGACCCTATTCCCTTTTTATTTCTGTCCCTGTTCAGATCATGTGCTCTAGTGCTCAGCTCTGGGTGTGAAGTTTTGATCTGACCATTCGCTCTCTCTCTCAGGCAGCCCTAGAGCTGGACCAACTGTGTCATTTCTTCTGCTAAAGCCACCACGCCTGAGGTCTGTGATGGTGATAGGAGTATCCTTGAACCTTCTCGCTTCCGGCCCTTCTCTTCTGCCATGTAGTGTGGAGAGCAACGTCCCAATCTTTTGGGTGCTTCAGGTCCTCTCCAAATCAGTCTTTCAATGTTTTTGTGCATTATGCTCACTGGTAGTTTGGGTCAGTTTTCAGTTAGTTGCAAATATTGGCTAAGCTCAACCTGAAATTTTAGTGGAATGAAATGCTGGCATAATTTCCAATTTTTAAAATTTTGTGTTGCAGTAAAAACTGCCAAAGGGAGATATTTTTATTATTGAATTAAAGATCATTTAGACTTTACACAAGTCTCAACTGGATGGTAAATCAGAAAAAAAAATCAACAAAATAAAAGAAATTCTAGAAATTTAAAAGATTTACATTATTTCAGTAAAGAAAAATTGAGAAGAGTCTTCCAGTGGCTCAGAACGGCAGGAATGAGGGGAAATTAAGGAATAAAGCTGATACCTGTTGGTATGGGACAGAGCTAGAGAAAGTTGTGCAGTAGCAAGGATTCATTTCTGTAGTCAATCAATCAGTAGGTCATACTTTCAAAGAATTATATTCTCACCCTGTTCTCACCTGGTGGCAGGCATTGCACTCGGTTTTGGAGTGATAGTGGTGGATGAAAACATAAAAGATGAAGTGCATGCCTCCACCGGCGTTACTTACATAATCACAAAAAGATAGTAGTGGCCTAATTCACAATAGCTGGGCCATAGAAACAGCCTAGATGCCCATGAACAGACGGATGGGTAAAGAGAATGTGCCAGGTACAGTGCAGCCACGGAGTGTATGTGCAGTGCAGCTGCCGGGTGTATACCGGGTTCAACCACAAAGAAGAGTGGATTGTGTCATTTGCAGGAAATGAACAGACCTGAGGACGTCATGCTAAACAAAGTCTGCCAGTCCCAAAATATCATCTTTACTCTTATGTGAATCATCTAAAAATAAACTCAAAATAAAATTTAGGATAAAGGGAAACTTCTAGAGATAGAGAAGGAGACCAGGGAGGAGGAAGGGAGAAAGATGAGGTTAATGGGGATGAAAATATTAAAATATGCTACGTGCAATCCCAATATATCAAAGCACATCTCCTTTTGTATCACTAATGTACACTAATGCCCAGGGCTTAATGTAACACAGGGAACATAGAGAGCAAGCGACATGGATATTTCTAAGGGAAAAGAATTTAAGATCATAAAACTATGTAGCTGGGAGTCTTGATATCTGAAGACTGGAATGAGCGAATGATGCCACAACATGCCCTAAAATTTAAACTGGGAGTACAGAGGACATTTTTCTTTTTAACTTAATGCTGCAAATCACTGCCGTCATAAGCTTTAGAGAGAAGGATCTGGCACCTCGACAGCAGCTGCAAATAGGCGGGGAAGGAAGAGGCCTCCAAGCTGTCCGAGGTGGCAGAAGGAAGCGGTGCAGTTGTAGGATTTCAAGCAGAGAGCAGCGTGGGAATGGTAGAGAGTTTTTGCCGGCGGGCTCCTGAGCGGGTGTGCAGGGGCTTTAAGGAAGGTGGGGCTTTGCTGAATGGTTAGAGTAGAAGAGGAAGGCAGACGGAGTCGCAGGCGGGGGCTGCGATGTACAAGCAAATGGGGTAAGAAGGTCGTACATCAACCCCCACGGAGCATCCACATGAAGAATGTCCTGTGTGTGACATCTTCTCATTTTTATTTAAAAAATGGAATAATGCATATCTCGAAAGTCATATGCTCAGCACAGTCTTTCCCTAGTATCTCAGAAAGAGTTACTGCTGCTCCCCCAGATTCCCACAGAATTCTATTCCTGTTAGCACACACCCTATACACAATTCATTATTTATGCCCTTGTTCCCTGAATAAAACTGTTAGCTTCTCCTGGGCTGGCAGAGCTATATATTGTACGTAGGCCACTGGAGGTAGAATTTGGGAAACACCAGACACAGGTGCACATGGAAATTGTAACTGATCGATGTGATTGATGGAACACCTAAATGAATAGTTCACACTGGCATGTTTGGTCTTTTTCTACATGTATTCTACCTCATTGCTGGGCTTTTTAGTGTGTGTCCAGGTAAAAGACCTTGTACTGGGGAAAGAGGCAATATTCATCTGGTTCAAATCAGCTGCAGTTCAAAGCAGGAAAACTGATAGCTTTTTGAGACATCGAATAATGATTGACTGATTAAACCATGTTATTATTTAGTTTTCAATATGGAACAGAACAAGACATTTTTTGTTTTCCATTCTTAATGTCTGGTCTCAGAAATTTTCCAATGATACGGCTTATCTCTCTCTCTCTCTCTCTCTCTCTCTCTCTCTCTCAGTCTATAATCACATATATGCATCTATATGTACTCTGAAGACAAATAAGCCTGGATTTAAATCCTGTTGGATTGTTGGATTTCCCTGACTGTGACCCAGAAATGTCATAGTTTCTGAGCCTCCATTCTAGCAACTGAAAATGGTGAAAATTTCCTCTTGTCTTCCACAGTTTGTAGGAAGAGTAGAAAATCTGTGAAGCATAATTCATATTCAATTCATAGTGCCTATTATTTATGTATGTGCTATGGTACACTTTATGCAGTTGTGAATAGACACAGGCAATTATTATTTTTGATAACTGATTTCACATTTTCTGATCCACTTTCTGGATCTGTACAAAGGATGTCTGAGTTGAGATTCTGCCTGTTTGAGGATGGAGGGCTCAGGAAAGGAGGTGGGCTTCTTTATTCACCTTCTTCCATGAAAATCCTGACTGGAGCCTTGAAGGTGGTGAGCTGAGGTGGTGCCTTGTAGAGATGGTACCTGCACTGTCTGAGCGATGACTGTTCCTGGGCCTTGCCCATCTTTCAGCCGTGTCCATTGAGATGAGCACCATGGCAGAGGAAAGGTGCTGCTCAGTATTGATTTGTGTTTGTGTCCAACTCTTTACTCCTTACATAAACCTTTTAGCCGAAGACCATGACTGTTATTGGACTGGGAAACTTCAGGCTTTCTTACAGTGAAGCTTGATTCTCTCCTCTTCCTTACAGAACAGAGGGAAGGAGGCTGGAGATACAAACACTATTACTTCCCACTCCCAAGAGAAAGGCGACGGAGAGGGAGTGGGCTGGATGTTACAAATTTTGCTCTGTTAAGAAATTAAAACGACAGTTGACAGTTCTCTTTTATAAGCCAGACATCCATAGGGGGTGGGTGAGAGTTGCATTCTTTGGTTATTTCCTTTAATAAGACTATGCTGAGGTACAGAGTGCTGGAAAATAGAGGTGTTAGAGGTTGGGTAAAAGCTGGGAATGAAAATAATTGCATTTCTAGCACAGCACAAAAAGATGGTCTTCCATTGTTTGAGACGTTTCTGGAAGCAAATTTACTTGGGAAATAAAGTTTTGATCAGGAGCCGAGGTAAGAAGGAATCTGTAGTTTGGGTCCATCTATAGGGGACTGCAGGTGGCATTGTGTGCGGTTTGTAGAGAAGTCAGTCCTGACCCAAATGGAGGAACAAGAGAAGATGACAGGAGAAACAAAACCAGGCCTTCTTCATTGGATGATTTTGTTTAAAATCTAATGCATCTAGTCTTCTTAGCTGATGGCCCCCTCTTTAAAAAGAACAACAGCCTATCTTTTCTGCAATTTGCAAGGTTAGAAACGAATAGGAGCTGGATGTGTCTGAAGTGAGCTTTTGTTGGGTAGAATAATTCCTTCCTAGAATTGACCTGTATAATATGCTGTTAATGGGGAAAGTGTGGCTGAAAGATAAACTACTAGCTTAATTGCAGTATTCAGCTAAGGTACTGTTTAGCATGATTTGGTTTTAGTACTTGGGTTCTAGATGTCTTTTTTACCCTTTAGTCTGTGAAGACATACAAAAACTATCCTAGCATCCAGCAGTCAAAGGAGCGCTATCTTTATACTGGGAAGGTCCTTGAGATTGGTTTGCACATTTTCCCCAAAGCCAAAAGTTTCTAATATGGTATCTGTAACTTGTCACTATGTCTTACTGACCTCTTTCTTTCTCTTTCCATAAACTTATGACCCAACGCATGAAGTTTCCACAAAATGCTGTCTTTGCCTATGCCAGGGAGGGTAGAACATTTTTACTCATTCCCCATTTGCCTCGCCTGTTGAATCCTCAAGGCAGAGCTCAACACTTTATAGGAAGCAGAATGTTGAACCAATTGCAGGGTGAAGACAGAGTGAGCTCTCTCTCCTGTGTGCTCTAGTCAGATTAAGGTGCTTTAGTCATTTTCCCTACACATAGTTGTCTCCCTAAATCTCTCTTCCTGGGTCACGAGTAACCTGAGGAGAGAGAGTGCTGTCTTTTGCCTAGAGATACACACGGCACCTAATGTACAATCTGCGGTTGTGTCTGACTCAGTAAATCAGTAGGTTTAAACAATAAATGAATATATGAATTTCAACTGTACTACATAACAAATATGACCAGGTTAATGTTAAATGTCTTCAAAAGAATTACTTTTCTTCAAGAAAACAAATCCTCCAATTCTATTTTTATTACAAAAGTTAAAAAGATGTATTTAATTAGCCGTTTTAAAATGAAATCCTATAAGTGGCAGCCACTAATCATGAAATAATTTCTATTCAGTTTCTGGTGGTTATTTTCCCTGAAACCTTCCATTTAAGTAAATATTAAAATTATTGGCATTAACAATAGAATGATTGATACTGTATGTCACATCTAAACAACTAAAAAGAAAATATTTAATGGTGACTTTTAATTTAAAAACCTAGCAAACTTTTTCTTAAAAAAGGAAGCTGAGGGCTGGGGATATAGCTCAGTGGAATAAGCGCTTGCCTAGCAAGTACAGGGTCCTGAGTTCGATCCCCAGTACCGCCAAAAAAAAAAAAAAAAAAGGAAGCTGAACTGCTATGACTTAGTTTGTAATATATTCTAACATTAATGAATTTTAAAATATGCTTTTTTGCTTCTGAAGAAAGTAATTGTTTAGGTCATTTCATTTTGATATGTTGGCTCATTGTGGCAGACATAACAGCATTCATCATTACCATGTGCCTGAAATAAATTTTCAAGTGTGAGATTTTCTTAATGACTATGAAAGGCAGAATGACACCTGAAGTCCAAGGTAGCAGAGGGAGGGAAATAAAAGAGTGAAACAGACTCGAGTTTGAATCCTGCCTTCCTCTCTTATTCTCCGAAAGTTTGATAAGTTCCCTAACCTTGACCACCTTTTCTTCATCTAGTCCCATTCCCAATTACCTCAAGTTGTTGCTGAAAGGTTTGAGGAGATAATGGGAGGACCAACGCTCTACCCAGTTCTCAGCATCCAGCAGCCACCCTAGAAAGCATCACTTCCTCTAAGGGAACTGTTCTATATTTTTATTTATTTATTTATTTATTTATTTATTTTTGAGTCAGGGTCTCACTATGCTGTTCAGATTGGCTTTGAGCTCACTTTGTAGCCCAGGCTGGCCCCAAACTTGCAACAATCCTGCTGACTCAGCCTCCTGAGTGCTAGTATTACAGGCATGCACCATCACACCCAGCAGGGAACTGTTCTAAAGTCACTCACTATGTGTAAGTGGTTTTGAGTCAGTTTAAATTTAATAAAACGTTTCACTGGTACTGAAACACTCCTGATCTGTTAAAGGAAAGATTTTTTAATGAAAAGATAGATAACTGTACAAGCAAAAGTCATATATAATTGTTGCCATTATAAAAATAGATTTGATGTATCTCTTAAAAATCTGTGGTTCTTCAATGCCTTTCCAACTTCCAGAAACCAGTGGTAGGATAAGCCTAGTGGGCAGTGGTGCAGTCAAACCTGTACTCAGTGAAGTTATGTACCAGGTAATCTGTTATGTTAACTATTTTCTTACTGTGTGACATTCACATGTTCTTCTCCAAAATCTGGGATTACTATAACATGGGGTTATTATGCAGTTTGTGAGTTTGTCGCTAAAACCCATCTTTAAGGCACCTCTTCAAGGAAGAAGGGAATGACTGATCAGTGCACCTATAGGTTGTCTCACTGGGGCTCCTGAGTGCTTGGGGAACGGTAAGGGGAGTAAGTCCAAGCCCTTTAACAATGGTTCTTTGGAGCTTTCAGGAGAAGCAAAGGAAATTAAAGAAAGCCCCTTTGAACTTCTGGCCAGCTATAGTATAAAACAAAACAAAACAGAATAATGAAATGTAGAAGTCAACTAATTGGATTTGTGGCCCTGTTTCAATCAGCCTGTGTTAAATCTTTGCACAAAACTGGTGGAGTGGATTACATGACAGTCACCCAAGTAATGGAAAATTTCCCAAATGCGTGCTGGGTAGCAGACAGAGGCCTCTTTTAAAGCAGTGCAGAACTCCGCAGTTTGGGTTTCACTGAGCTGGTTTAGTGGTTGTGGTTACATAAACTCCATATGAAAACTTGAGGGGAACCTATAAAACCTAAGCCCCCATCTATCACCTGCGAGCCGCTACCGTCGTGGAGGCCTCAGTTAAATTGTCCAGGACCCTTGTGATTACTTTTTCCTGAAAAACTAGATTTCTTTCTAAAGACCAACCAAACCCTGAAAGTCAAACTCACAAAAAACTGATTTCTGATGGGAGGGAGAGGAGGAAATCCAGTTTAAAATCATTTCTAAATTGCAGGAGTGCTCGGCACTGGTTCAATTAAACATCAGACAGAGCCAAAGCCAAATGGGCAGAGATTGCTTTTCCTTTTGGAGTCATCTAGAGGCAGATGAGAAAATTAAGCTAGGCATCATCAGTTGCAGCTAGCTAGGGAAAAAGCTTTAAGAGAACTAAAGATGCAATTTTGAGACTACAGCTTGGTTATGGGAGGGCACTGAACATCATGGAGTGCCTATCAATTTTTATACTAAGCGTCTTCTCTGTACTTTCCCACCTCATTTCCTTACCATGTCTATGGGTGGGAATTATTTTAACCTCCCTTTAGTTACTAGAGAATTGACCAAAATAGCCATGGTACCTTTCTGGAGGCCGTGTGATAGGGAAAGTTTGGACCCACGGCCAAGTTCCAGGTGTACCTCCACCTCTTTTCCATACATCAGGGCATAGGTTGGAGTGTTTATAGTTTATCTCTTAACTGGATGGATTTATCAACAGTAAATTGAACTTTTCTCAAAATGTTGGCAGTTTTTTTCCAAAACAAGCTACTGTAAAAGCCCCAGGATGCCCAAACATGTTGATGGTAACTTTGGTGAAGTTCTGTACCAGTGGGAATCTGTTGGGAAATAGAATGACTTATGTTTAGAAGACAAAATAATGGACCATTTGCATATTGCCACTGTTTCTAGTGATAATTTAGGGTTCAAATAGCTTGCTGTTTGGATTGTTCTAGCAGATTGATCGCAAGCTCAGTGTTTTCTAAGTATGTGTTTGAAACATTGGGTACATCTTTAATTAGATAAACATTTCTGGACTCAAAATGAGCAGAGGAATTTTAGAAAATCAGTATAGTTAAAATTTATGTAGAGCAAAATCACATTAAATTTGTTTTATGCTTCAGGAAATGCAAATGACATATTCTGCATAACTAAAACTTACGAGGAAAAGATTTTTAGAATGGTGAATAAAGAGTTCTCTCGAAAATTCTATATTACCCTAACTTCTATGATCATTTCCTTAATAAAAATCTTACTTTTTCTGAGATTTAGGGACATCTCAACATTAGTTCCTGAAACATTTTGTTAACTGACATCAATACAACTCACATGAAATATAAACTTGAGAAATGACTGGTCAAGGCTTTAAAAATATAGTAACTTAAATCCATGGTTTGAAACCAGGGACTGATTTGTGGAAGACAACTTTTCCATGGAGAGGAGCAGGATGTAATTCTCACCAGGACTGCATAACCTAGATCTTCCCAGACACAATTCAGAGTAGGGTTTGAACTCCTAATGAGAATCTAATGCCACAGTTGATCTAACAGAAGTTGGAGCTCAGGTAGTGATGTGAGCCATGGGCAGTGGCTGTAAATACAGGTGGAGCTTCAGTAGCTAACTTTTCACCTGCTGCTGCATGACCGGTTCCTAGCAGGCCATGGGACCACAGTATCAGTTCATGCCCCAGGAGTTGGGGACTCATGATTTAAGCTATTCAGGTCTTTGTAATATTTGGCATATATTAAAGGCCCCTGTGACTGGAGTAAAATATCCAACCAGTTCATACTGGCCTACTTGCCCTTTAATTCCAGCCAAATGATATAGACAAAAGTTCTAAGTTCCTGATCTTGGTCTTGCCATAGAACCTATCCAAAGTCACTGTCTCTCCTAACAGACTTTTACTCTTTCCCTTCACTAGAGAATCTCAAACTAGTGCTCAGTTACCAGGTTACCCGATATCTGTTTCCATTAGTTAGAAATGAAATACAACTCTTCTACCTCCCCAGAGGTAAAGCCAACTGCAGAAAATAAAGCATTTGTAACTTAAAATTAGACATTTAAAATCCTTAAGATCCCTTCAAAACCTCCCCCCATCACATGTTTTACTGAAATGACTCTTAGCACAGCATTGCCTCCTGAAATGTCTTACTGACCTGTTCCTCCTAATTTCATCCAAGAGCATCGCTGTGAGTTCACAAAGCACTGACGCAGCTCTAAACTATGCTCTGTGCAGTTCTCCTTCATTGCTCCTCACACAAAGGTGGCTCACACATCTGTCTGCTCAGCCCCCTAGACGCTCATGCTAAGACTGGAGACAGGGATGTGAAGATGGCGTATGTGTGGACTTTCCCTGAGGGATCTGCACAAGATCTGCTCAGAAAAGAGATGCTCTTGAAAAACGATCCTCGAGGTGTGAATGAGAGCCTCAGAAAATGAGAATGAGCCTGGGAGGCAGTGCAAAATGACACAGAGATAAGTGCTGGGACAGGAGCTATGCACACTTGAGAAATACTACACATGGAAGTGAGGGTGGTGGATGGAGAACCAGCCGGAAGGGGGGAACCAGACCGCAAATAAGGCCATGCTGGCTACGAGCCTTGGTTTTGTCCATGGTGGGGACTTTGGGGCTGTGTTTACTTTAGCTGAATTATTCTCTAGTGGCAGTGTAGGGGGGACCTGTGAAAGGGGTGACCCTGGAGGCTGGGACCCCTACTAGGAATGGACTATTAATACTTTAAGCTGCATGTGCTGAGACTTAGACTAGGTCTATGGTGGTACAGATGGGGTGGGAGACATTTTAGAGAAATCCATCTTAGATCACCTATGACATGAGAATTCTAAGTGTTCACATGCTACTACAGGAATAAATCTAGATTTTTGTGAGGCACGAAACGTAATAAAATTTGAGAAAAAGAGTGAATTTTTGAATTCAAAATTAGGCACAAAAGAACTTTTATTTGAAATGAGCAAAGAAACCACATGGTTATGCACAAGGTTAAAAAAATAACAAAAGTCAGAAACCTCACAAACATTGAGAAAAAGAAATGTAAATGTATTTCATTATAATATATCTCAGCTTCCCTTTATCCAGGTGCCAAAACTGTCTGTAGCCATTCTAATATTTCTCAGCAGGAAGAAATGTGACATAGATCAGCTTTCAAAGGGGACTTAGGAGAGAGAGCAATCTACCTTGGAATCTTTTGTTCTCAATTATAAATTGAATCAGCTACATCTGGGGGGCACCAGCTCTGATGTGGTCCTGTTCCTTCTTGTCCTGTACATGAGAGAGTCTCACTTTTGTATTAAGAAGATTCCAAATTATCAGAAATTACATATTTTTGGCCACAAGAGTGGAATAATGGCTATCCATGTTGGTAATGGTGTTAGTGGGGAGAAATTTTGTAAACCTGCTTCCCAGAGGAATGCTACCTCCCTGTGACATTTGTTCTTTCTATACCAAGTGGAATAAAGTGCCCCTAATGTTGAGATCCAGTGGACTTTGTAAGAGCCAAAACTTGAAACCTGTAATGAATCAATGCAGATAATCTTTCTGAAGTTTGTATCTGACTTGCGTACCTGAGCGGAAGGAAGGTAGCAAAACTAAGAGTACACCAGATTTTATAAATTGTTTTATTTAAAGAAGACCAAATAGTGGCATTACAGCATGAATTCCTATGCTTTTGTTCACATTTTTGAGTCAACTAGTTAATCTAGGGAGAAATGTGGCAAGATTTGGTGAAATATACTGTTCATGAAGCTTTTAATCTCCATTTTGAGAGATAGGATGGGACAGGGACCCAAGCAGGCACCCTGCAGTGAGATACATTGGTGTGCTCCAGGCTTGGCTGCTTACTGGTTGTGCCTCACCTTTCTGTGCCTATGATTTCGTACCTATCGATTGGGATGCTAATAACGTATCTTGATCAGATGCTGAATGGGGGTTATGACATAATCTGTGATGCCAAATAGATACTGGATTGCATTAAGGTAAATATTTTAGATGCAGCTGAAACATCTGTACAGCTTTTGTGCCTCCAATGCATCACTCCAAGTTTCGAGGGATGGGCTGTGAAGATGACTGAGCAGGAATCTTTCTCTGGGAGCCCAGGAAAATACCATCGTTACCTTGGACCGTGGATGCACACGGCTCTCATCAGCTCTGCTAAGATACTGGCCTTTCCGACTGCGCTGGTGCAATTTCAGACCCCCGGAAAAGGCAGACTGCAAATGTCGATTAAATAAATTCCACCCCAGCATTAGCTGTGCTGTCTGGCCAAGGAAAGTATCGCTTGTTTGCTTAGTGGTTTTGATCCCGTTAATGCTGGGATGGCTACCTGTGGGTGTGGAGAAAGCTAATGGGCTGCTAAGGGGCAGATGAGTCATTTCCACAGAGTGTGTACGTAAATTCTGTTCTCTGGATCGTGACTAGAGTTGTCCTTGGGAGACCAGTTGCCAAGTTCAGCTTTGTTTCCAGTGTCTTCATGTATCTGTTGCATCTCAGCACCTTGACCCTCAACTCCACAGCAAGCTCAGTGTTCCTTCCTTGCTGTGCCTCCGGAAGGAAGCAGCCTCTGCACACAAGGTGTAGGTGACTCCCATCGTCACTCCCTTTGGCTTTGAGTGGTAAATGTTCGTTATCCAGGCAGCGCTTGTTTATAGGAGTAAACTTTTCCTTGCAAGCCACCCCCATACCCCAAGGCTGCTAGATGACTTGTTTCCTGACAGCAAAGGAGCAATCAACTCCACCATCCTCCTACGTAACAAGGAATAATCTTTGCTACAGTCGATGGCACGGGCACCCACGATTGTGTCCTCTCAGGACTTGGGGCTGGGGAGGAAGGATGTTGACCACATATTAGTTAATTCAGGAGAGCAGCACAATATGTATGTGCTATTGGATGTGCTTTTTCATAATTATCTGGAAGGTGTAACAACCATGTCAGGGGGCTGGGGATATAGCTCAGTGAAATAAGCGCTTGCCTAGCAAGCACAGGGTCCTGAGTTCGATCCCCAGTACCGCAAAAAAAAAAAAAAAAAAAAACCATGTCAGACATGACTGATGCTACAAAGGAAGTAGTTAAGGGGAAATAAATCATGGAACTCACGGGGGGTTTGCAGTAAAAGGAGTGATGTGATTGTCTGCTCTCCTTCCTTTAATTTATACTTGTGACAGCTGAGGCAAGTACAGTGGACTTGTTCAGGAGCACACAGCTGGGAGCAGCAATGATACCGGCATGGAATGCACCACATCACAGCCTGGTGCTCTTCTTTCTGCAGTATTTTATGCCTGAGAGTCTGAAAATGTGTGAATAGTTTGGGTGGGCAGGCTCCTTGCAAATATTAGTTCTTCTCTACCTGATGCCAGAAAACATACAGGAAGCCCACTTTTAACATGTCTGTACTCCAGTGACGGGCTAAGGGAAGAAGTAAGTTCAGACTCCTCTATTTTTAAGTGACATTATTAGTGCAGAGGGGAGAAAACTCCTGATGAAGTAGCTCCAGATCTTCTGTGACTCTCTGTGTTATGATTGCTATGGTAACTGACTGGCCCCTGCACTGTGGAGCTTTTCCTAGATTCTCAATGTCTTATATTTGAATTAATTTTTAAAATATGTATTACTTGTTAAAAGTGGAAAGAGTATAAACTTAGAATGAGATTAGATTCTATTTCAGATTCTACTGTGAACCTGGAGCCTAAATGACCTAGATTCATTTGAAATTCATTTTCGTTATTATGAATGGGAAAGCTGCAGTACCGGAATGTTACAGCTGTCAGGTCATGTCATCGCATGGTCTGCATTACAGCACCTCCAGTGCCTGCTTGCTGGGGGAGAGAAGAGGGTGGGTGTTTGGCCTCATGTGTTCAGAAACAAAAGTAGTATTGCTTGAACAGGAAAACACCTTCCCAGGGGGCCCCACAAAACAAAGAGAAGACGGTGAAGAGAAATTCTGAATAAGAATTTCACTAAGCCTCCATTCCTTTCTTAACTAACCCTCCATTTCACATTTAAAAAAAAAAACTCATGTAAAAGCCATGTAGCTGATTTGGATTAAAATTAGTGCCCTGGCATTCATGGTACGTGTCTCCCTGCATGGAACTCCCAGGTAGCCCTCCGTGGGAACACAGCGGAACATTCGCTGTAGGACCTCACTCCTGCTCACTGCCACATGGCCAGGTCTTCTTGAAAATACGGGAGGCAGCCAGGTGGGTGTGTGCACACTGGGCAAGCTCCTCAAAGACCTCACCCCTCAGTGTTTCACCACTGCGCACCTCCTCAAAATGCTCCTTTGTTCTGCTGAGACATAAATTGAGCCCTGTGTTAATTTTCACACTAAAAATGGAAAAATAAATTTTAAGATTCTCACATTGATATTCAAGAATTTAAAAATAAAAAGCAGTGTGAAAAACCTGCACAAAGGAGTGAGAATTGTATTTTCATATACTACTAAAACAATACTTTGAAAGGCAAGTACTATGGGGGCACCAAAATGTCTCTTTTCCTAGGTTTCTTTGATTCTGCGATTCATTGGCAGACATAGGAGATTGATACGGTCTCAGAGAATTAACCAGTGCGGTGTGACATGCTTGCTGAACTGAGGAGTTTAAATACTTCTCCACACCTCTGGTGTCAGGCTGCAAGGGTACATTTGATTCATTATCAGTGGAAAATCTAAGGTGGGCCCCTAATGGCTCAGCTGCTCAGGTGACCTACTGTGTCAGGGGTGGGGGCAGCAGGGGGCTCCGTGCAACATTGTTGCCACCATGATGTTCGTGACATCACTGAGTGGAAAAGAATCTGGAAATCCTGGAAACAAAGCTGTGTCTTCTTAGCTTAACTCTGAGAATCTAATGAATACCAAGAGGGTGATGGGCTGTGAGACTTTGTGTATTTAGCCATTTTATAAATATGTACATACTTGCCTACATAAAAATACGTTACTTGAATTTTCCTGCTAATCCATGAGACCCACATGCCCTACAGACTCTGAGAACACTGTTGATCTGGCATCACAAAGCCATGCTTTACTTTAAAGGCAATACCTTTTAGATTATGCAGCATGTGGACTCAACAGGTTCAAGAAATGCACGAGATCAGTTTTCTGCTGAGATATCTTTGATGGAAAGCATTCCTTCTCGACCTCATGGACCAACTAAAGTTGATGTCAGAGAGGGCGTTTATCCTGCATGGCTGTGTTAGGCTGTGGCTTTGGAGGTGAGAGGGGTGCATCATGGTTGCTATAGAAACCAGCACTGTTCCAGTCATGGACACACAAAGGACAGACTGCAAACTGAGGAGTGGAAAAGCCACTGCAGGAAGGGGTGCACCATTGAGAACAGAGGACACAGCAAACTAGTCCTGACTGAGAGAATCACCGCACGCAGGGGTCAGGGAGCCAAGTCATTAAAAAATCTCCAAAGGAACCATGGCAAACAGTACCATAACCAGACGGGTACAAAGAAATGATGCCTTTTCTGCTTTTGAAAGTTGTCTTCTAGCCAGTCTTTTTCCTTTGGGGTTACTTTTTGAATCCTGAAGTCTTTTTTCAAAATTAAATTTGGGGAGACCAAAATAAGGAAAATACTGAAGTTTATGGTAGGTTATGTATTTGCTCCCTGAATCTTACAATTTAGGACAAATAACTTGACCTAACTTTAAGATAAGGAAAATAATGGCCAGGTGTGCACATCTGTAATCCCAGCACTCGGGAAGCTGAGGCAGGAGGATTTCTGTGAGTTCAAGGACAACCTAGGTTACAAAGTGAGTTCAAGGCTGACCTGAACTACATAGCAAAATCATGTCTCAAAGGGACAACAACAACAACAGAAAGACAAGAAAAATAATACTAACCTTATAATTACTGGGTTAGTATATGAGAGATCCAAATTTAAACTCTGTGTCACGGAATCAACATTTCTACTTGGTGGAAAAGCACTTGAAAGGGAATCTGGGACTGTAAACCATTTTAGGTTTGAGAATGGAGAGAGAAAGAAAAGAGAAGGGTTGTACCCCTTGATTTCTCCCTCTAAAAAAAAGAATGGTTTGACTATGTTTGAATACTGTGGACACGAGCAGAAAACACTTATTATATTTATATTAATCTATACTTAGATGATACTTTGTAAAATGCATGAGTAAAGTGGTATAAAAGTGTTACTTTTGACCTTTAAAAAGATCTTTTTCCTGATATTACTTAGTAATTTGCTGAGCTGGATAGATTGCCAAATAAAATTTTATTTTAGTCTTCTTCTTATATCATGTATGGAATATACATGGTAATACTTCTGTGAAGTTCAATATACTTTGTAGAGTTGGTTACCTAGAGACTTGTATCCTTCACTTCCTTCAGTAGATAAGGTGATGTGTCCCTTGGAAACTTCTTCAAGGAAGCAGTTTCCCCAGAGCCATACACTCAGCTGCAGCTGGCTTCCATGGGTGGTGCCAGTGGGTATCGAAATGTCCAGCCACCTTGGTCAGCTGGGGAACAACTCTGGGTCCTGCGGTATTGACCAAGGTGGTGATAGAGCTTTCTTTGTCACTTGGTTTTTCCAACACATCTTGCCACCTTCTGTTCCCTGCCATGTGTATGGAGTCCACCAACACTCCTTCATGGACGCCCTGCCCGCCCGACTCCTCCGTGCCAGGTTTCTGTGGCCCACGAGTGGTATCACATGCTTACTTCTATTATAAGTAAATTCTTGTGTGGGTAGTTTTTTTCCATTTGAAATATCCATAAAGTTAAAAAGTCAGTTTCAAGTGTATGTGTGGCCTCAAATTACCTATACGGCAATTCAAAAGGAAGCACTGCTTACAAAATTTCAGTTTTCTCATGTTTTACGTGCATAATCTTAGCTACTAATGACTTTTGAGAGAATGACTCCAACTGCAGGGTTTAAGGAGCTCCTAAACAATCCCCTAAACCCACTCACAAAAATGGGAAGGCTCGGGCCAGAAGGCTAAAATGACTCACCCAAGGTTAGCCAAAGGTCAGGGGCCAAGCCAGGTCCGTGACTCCTTCTCTGGCCTTCTGCGGTCAGAGTCCACTTTTTAATTCCCCTTCCTGTTCCTTGAACCTCATTTCCTCCCTCAGATCCTGAGGTCAGAGCCATTCCTGGAACTGTGAAGCCCTTGTGGAGAAACACGAGTGTGGTGTGCGGGGAGATACATAAGGGTTCATATAGTTCCTGTACTTCTGTCAGCTTCTAATTGTGCTTTGCATCGATCAAATCGGGGTGCTTTCTGAACCCCACCACACAAAGCAGTTTTCCTAGGGGATGTTCCAGGAGCCAGGCTTGCTTTGAGCGTCAAGGAGGCTGCTGAGAGCTTCTTCGTCCCCTTGCAGGACTAAGTGCTGTGCCTCCTCCCTCACGAGCGTGAGAAACATACTCCGTACATCTTAGACTCACGAAGTAGTGTGTTATTTCAGAGCCTGTTTTCACCTCTGCAGTGTGTTTACTACTAAATGCATGGCCCTGGATTTATTTTCCTTTCATCTCATACTCAGCAGATAATTAATAAAGTAATTGAGATTTATTTATGTTTCCTTTAATGTCTTAGTAGTACTCTATAACTCATTTATGTGCACAAAATGCTTTCACATAAATTCATCAGTGTTTGTTGAATAAACAATTCCATATGTGTTTGTATTTTTACACACCAGAGAGGAGAACTAGATAATACCCTCACTTTATCTTAGCCCTACAGTAATTCTAGGTGGGAGCCACCAACCCCCATCAGATAAGGCGTATAAGGCCCTGTGTGCGGACCCGGTGCTGACCCCCTGCATATGCTGTTCACTAAGTCTCAGGCACACAGGAGGGGCGGGATGCATATTAACTATTTATTTCTTGGAATAACCTAATTCAAGTCATTGTAGTTGTTGTCAGGGGCGCCTCATACATGAGTAACTAGAGACACAGAGGGGGGAAATGACCTAGCCATGGTCATGGCAGGTGGACACTGACACTGACATCGGAATGGAGTCAGCCCAGGAGGGTGGCGAGTCGTCCTCGTTTGTCCTGGCCTTAGAGCTTTCAGTACTCAGCCATGGCAGTCTCAGCAGATGGGCCATGGGTCACCCCAGGTCCAGGCTGTGCCCTCACGGGCCTAGAATCTCAAGCTCTCTGCTTGTTTCCCTCTCGGGCAGAAGGTGGATCCAGCCAGCTTGAGCCATCATCAGGTAACCTAAAATCCATACTCTTCTATTTCTACCTGTTGCTGTGGTCTGTGCTATCATTTTTTAAAAATCACAAATGTATCCCAGCATGATAGTTAATGTCTGTAACGGCAGTACTTGGGAGGCTGAGGCAGGAGGATTGCCATGAGTTCAAGGCCAGCCAAGGCTAAATGGCAGGAGTCTGCCTCAGAAATAAATAAATGAGCTAAGGTAAAGAAAAAAAATTAAAATCACAAAGGAGATCATAGTATATTTGTCTGTAACATATTTGGATATAGGTACTTATACAAGAGCTAATAAATTCAATGGACTAGAAACATACATACAAGTATTTGTTATTGTTTTGAAAATAACTTTATTGGTAGAGTGATATACCAAACAAAATTACATATTTAGGATACATACACAACTTGATGTGATTGGATATATGCATACATGTAGTGACACATGACTATAATCAAGGCACTAAATATAGTTCACTTGCAAAGTTTTCTCCTACCTTCCATTTAAAAAAATAAGTCCTAGAGACCTGTTGTACAGCACAGTGCCTGAGATTAACAATACCATATTGTTCAGGTTAAACGTTGTCAAGAGTGTATATCTCATGCTATGAGTCTTAACGAGTCTCCTTGTTATTAGACCATTCATTTCCTTATACTCTGGTTTTGCCCAAAAGGCTAGTCCTTATTTCCGCTAAATCAGGACCGACTTGTATGATAGCTTGATCTCTATTGTCCTCCCTCCCATGGCTGCTCCTGGAGGATGTGTTTCTTGTGTACACCCCATTTCCATCTCACTATTCCATGTGGGCTGTGGATCTGGAACTTATGATGTGCAATTCGGTGTCTATAAAAGCATTCACCTTTTTCTAATGTTCCTGGGGGGAGAAGACAGCATCTTCTCTACATGTTAGTTTCACGCTCCCATCCCCCACACCTCATTAGTCATTTCTATTCCTTCTCTCTATAATGTAGTGCAGACAAAACTGCCTTAGGATTTGAGAGAAGACGGAAATCAAATTAGACTCATGTTGTCATGGATACCCTCGTAGAAATGATCTTAACTGAGTTGAGTTTTGAGGGACGCAAGTGATGTAGAGGAGAACCAGTGATGCTGAAGTTTTGATTTTATGGCTTTAGATGTTTAAAGGATGGTAAAGGAATATTAAATCAAAGTTTAAAAATGTTTTTCCTTTCTGCTATTTTCATTAGTTTATGTTGTGATGATCGACCGCAGGCATCCTGGGGATGGTACATATGCATGTGGAACCCTGGTCCCTTTTCCCTCTCTTTTCTCCCGTCTCACCCCGCCCCTCCTTTCCCAGATCTGCTTCTGTATCCGCAGGGTCTGCCTCACTCTTCCCTTCTGTCTCAGTTTGTTATTCTTTAAATTATTTATATTTTAAATCTCTCCTATTAGAGAACTCATGTGATATTTAACCTTCTATGAAGGTTTCTTTAATTGCATGAAATCAATAATGAATAATTTAGCCTCTGCCAGACTTAAGCAATATCTGAAGTCTCTGTATTTGAAGATAGTGTCTCATAGATGCCTGGAGCCCTCTCGTGCTTCATTACCTTGAGTGCTGGTTTTGCATCGTGAAGAGCGCGCTCATCTAACATTGACCAGGTGACACTCAGCTCGCATTCACTGAACTGCTCTAAGTCCTCGTTACCTTTGGCTGGCAATACCTGACATTCAAAACTGTTTGGGGGTGAAAAGCAGAGAGAAGCTTAATAACCCTGCCAGCTAAGGAGTAGTGTTCTGTCCTAGGAGATGAGCCCCTAAAGAGCAGTTGATGTCAGCTCCCTCCAATGCTCTGCTAAGATACCAAGTTCGTGGGAATGGATCACTGTGGTTAGTGCGGGAGGTTGGAAAGAAGAAATTAAACTAATCCCATTCTTCCTTCCATAGCAATGCCTCCTTCCTCTGGTAGGCACCCCCCAAACCCCAGGCCTCAGTGCTAAGTGTTTTAGGAAACTTTATTTTTTTTTTAACTTTCTACAGCATACTTTTCCATAGGGTGAAGTGTTAGAAATCAAAATAATGAGAGTACATAAAATTGTGAAAGGGGGAATAAATCATGACAACACCTTGAAAAAATTGTGCATTAGACATAGTGACAGGTGGACAGAGAGTTGGTAGTGTATTTTGTCTACACGAAGGTAACTATCAGAAACATTTCATTGCTTGCCACAGTTTGCATTTGTATTTCAGCAGAGATATCTTTTTCTGTAAATACTAATGGGTATAACTATTTCTGGCTATCATGCCCTCAGGGCAAAATACTGTAATAGGGGCACGGTGGTTTTATTTTTTTTCTATGGCAGATTCAGCTTTATTATTTTGATATGTTTATGGTCTGTTACATAAGTGATGCTTACTGGTTTTGATTTTTTAAATTGTTATTTTATTTTATTTTATTTTTTTTTTTTTTAGAAACATAAAAGTACAAAAAC
>PVLD010027875.1:0-20153 GCA_004027595.1 Dinomys branickii
ACTAAATTTGCATGTCTGTATATGGGTCCATACATCTACAATTCGAAGATATCAATGGATAAAGCAACAACTACTGTTGAGACCATATCACCTTGTCTATAGATTAGTTGTGATTGTACTATTTTCTATGATAATGGGTGTCTGTTTGTCAATATGTTTTTGTACTTTTATGTTTCTAAAATAAAAAAAAAAAGAAAATGGTTTTAAAGACTCCTATTATTATTTTATTGCTGCATATTTCTCTAGTTCTGTACATTTGCTTTATATATTTAGTTGCTCTAAAATTGGTGCATACATGCTCATTATTATTCTATCTCTGTGATGAAGTAAATTTTCTTCATATATAATGTCTTTCTTAGTCGTTTAAGACATTTGGTGCTGTATTATATTATTTCCTCTTTTGTTTTTGTTTAAAATGTGCACGAAATACTTTGTCCATCCCTTCACTTTCAGTGTATGTATTAATTCTAAAGTAAGATTTTTAAAGATAGAAAACAGGTGGGTCTTTTTTATTAAATCTATTCAGCTAGTCTATGTCTTGGAGAGTCTATTGGAGAGTTTAGTTCATCTATATTTAGAGCAATAATTGATAAATAAGGACTTACTACTGCATTTTCTCGTCTTTTTTCTCTCTCTCTCTCATTTTTTGAGACAGGGTCTCACTATGCACTTCAGGATGGCCTGGAGCTCACTTTGTAGCCCAGGCTGGTCTCAAACTCTCAAGGCTCCTCCTGCCTCAGCCTCCTGAGTGCTGGGATTATAGGCGTGACCACTACTCCTGGATTTCTCTCTGTTTTGTAGTTCTTTTGTTCTTTTTTGCTGTTTTGCAGTTTTTATATTGATGCTTGTCTTCGTTACTTTTCTCTCATTGCTGAGACAAAATACCTGACACCCAAAATTAAGAAAGGAAAGTTTATTTAGCTCACAGTTTTATCCCCAGACATCTGAGTTATACTTACCAGCTTTTGGGTCACAAAGAAATTTTATTCAAATTCTTGGTGTCCTGAACAAAGAACTGGACAACACACAGAAAAGGCAGTAAAGATTTATATTTACTGAAGATAGAAAAGAAATATGCCCTGCAGAGTGAGATTGGGCCGGTGAAGGGCTCACAGTGGCTACGAGGATAAAGGTGGGGATATTTTTCTAGATTGCTTCTCCCTCATGTAAAGAAGGCATTTGGTATGGTTGTCTACCAGAAACTTCTTGCCTGGCACCAGACTAGAGCTGTCCTAAAGAAGACTCACTTGGTTCCACGCCATATGCAAATCAAAAATTGAAATCCACACTTTTCTGACTCATTCTGTGTATAGGAAGTGAGAGTCATCCCGGATTCCATGGTCTGCATATGCCCTGGGTCCCATGACTGTGACAGACTTCAGTTATGCACTTGACCGACTTGCCCCAGCTCTAATCTCCCCTCATGACTGCAGTTTCACTAGTGTTCTTTCTGGGGAGAGAGAAACAGGCTTCTTTTCCTCAAGGAAGAAACTGTAGCCTAAGGCTGTTTTTCTAGGTGCTGAGATGAGCATGGGTGGGAGATAAGCTGGGGGTGGGTAGAGTGAAATTGCTCTTCTTCCTTGTTCTCATGAAGCTGTTCTTTGTTTGGGGGCTGTTCAGGTACTAGTGCCTCTCAAATGGATTCTGGACACCTCACAACATTTCCTGTCCCACGTATAGTTGTTAGGTCATCGTCTCTGTGGGGTGACAAAGGCAGAGAGTTCCCTTTCTACCATGCCATTGCCACTCACATTCTTTGTGGTGGGACATTTTTCTTCAATCTTTATATAGTTAGTCTTTAGTCAAGCAATTTTTACTTTAGATCAGTAACTTTTCAAAATAAAATGGGTCATGCATGTCATTTTTATTAAGGTGCTTTACTTTGGTAGAAGTTATGCCTAACTGAAGAACAGATAAAAAAAGATGTCTTTTTAAATAGTGGAGTACTATTTAGCCATAAAGAAGGCTAAACTTGAGACTGGTCTAGGTAAATGGATACAACTTGAGGCCATACTCCTAAGTAAAATAAATCAGACTCACGTGTGTAAACACTGTATTATCTCCTTGCTGTGAGAACCTGAAAGAGTAAATAAAGTGTAAAATGTTCAATAGACATGATGAAATGGGGAGAAATTGTTCAAAAGAAACTTGGATGGGTTAAAGGGGAAGGGACAGTAGAGAAGAGGGAAAAATGAAAGTCAGCTGTACTATTAGCATCTCTTAGCTCATTAGAAAGGAAGGTTTGTGCTCATATCAGTTGGAGAAATTTGTATGCCCATATCTCATACCTTGAGCAATTACTTTAAAGATAACATGTCAGTATTAACTGCTGTTATTCTTCTACTGTTTTGTTATGAAATTTTGTTTTACCTTTTTTCGGCAAAATAAGAAATAAAAATAAAATAAATAAAAGTATAATTTTAAGTGATACCCCCCAGACTGAATAACAGAATTTAAAATATTCATTAATTATAAATTAGCATTCATATAGGAGATTAAATATGAATTATCTTCAAAAGAATGTAAT
Organism: Dinomys branickii; assembly: GCA_004027595.1. Taxonomy (NCBI): domain Eukaryota; kingdom Metazoa; phylum Chordata; class Mammalia; order Rodentia; family Dinomyidae; genus Dinomys; species Dinomys branickii. The sequence continues at coordinate 2,528 of PVLD010027875.1, forward strand.
TTTAAGTAACTTGATTATCTGACATGTTCCTTAAGTGATTACATTTATTGTTCTCAAAGTTAGGAACTAGTAAGCCCTGAGAATACATCTTTATTGCCCTGAGGAATTGTCACTCTTCAGTTTGAGAAACACTCTTATACGTTGATTTCTATGAAAGCTTTCTCACAAAAGCCCTTTACAAAATGTTATACAGCTGGACCTGGCTGAATTTAATTATTTTAGGAGTTTAAAACAGCTATTGTTAGAGATAATGATGCTTATGTTCAACTTAGTGGTCGTTGTATGCAGACTTTAGAACTTGCCACGGGCTTACTACTCGTGGTAAACTGGTGGGAGTATTTCCCTTTCGTTTTACTTTTCAGGAAAACTGCCAGTGTCAGGATCCACTGGCTGCCTCAAAATTGCAGCTGTGGTTCTCTTCTCAAATTACTAGGAAATTAAAGCAAGTTTTCAGCAAACTTAAAAATTATTATACAGCAAAGACTTTTTACTTAGAAACACAGTTAATAAATGAGGAAGTTGGAGGAAAAGATGGAGTGAAAATATGAGAGAAATCAGAAAACTGTTAAATTAGCTTTAAATTAACTAACCAGTTTTTTTAAAAGGCATGAAGGAAAGGGGGGAAAATTCTATGCTTGAAATTTCTCTTCCAAGATGAATTTGCCCACTCTCCTTTTTTAAAAAAATTAATCTCTTTGTAGATGATTTTTTATTCCTACATGTGAACTCAGTTTGAGGTAAGTTTTCAAGCCAAATAATAATGAATCCATAATGTCTCTAATAAGTTACTTTAGTGTGAACAGAAATCAGCAGCTCATTAGATGGAAATACAGATGAAGCTCTTACTCTGCAGAGACATTAATTAAGATTGCCCCTGTAACTCGATTAAATGAGATAATGGGTAGAGAAATAGGTAAATGTTTTAAAACGATAGCAAATTCTGCACTCTCATTTCTGTTACTGCCCATAGAAATGAGTTGTGTGTGGGTTCTTATCCAGAGGAAGATTTCCTTATGCGAGGCCTGTTAAAGTTTGCATGGTACCTATGGTCTTTCTTTGCATTCTCTTTCTATACATACATTTAACTACTCTAGAAAACCCATTTCAAGTAGCGATTTTAAATGTTTTATGAAAAGTTCATGATTCATGATATAAAATTATCTCAAGTTAAATGATATACAATATACAATATACAACTGTGATTAGTATTCTGAGATTATTCATTATGAAATGACAGTAGCAGTCATTTTAATCTCAGGCTTAACAGTTAATTTAACAATTTAAAAAAACTCCCTAAGGAAATAAGACATTTCTCTCCATATTATGGGCTGGGTTTTCTTGTTCTTCATTCCTTGAATATACTTTTCCAGGACTTGGCACTGTTAAACTTTAATATCATTCTTCCTACTATTAAGACTTCCAAGTCTTAATACTTAACGTTGACATTTTTCACAAATTTTCCTGGACCTGTTGGTTACTTAAGACCATTGAAAAATCATAGCCAATTTTTGGAAAGTAAATCAGACTCCGGTTTTTTAATATGAAATTGTCAGTTATGATTAGCTTTCAAATTTTTTCAGAAAAAAAATTACTTGTTTTATAGATGGGCAGCTCTTAAAAAAAACACGGGAGATTTGGTTGGTTACACACATAAAACAATTCTTTTTACAAATTTGTGAAATGTGTGCAGTTTCTAATATTCACTGAGTGATTTTCCAGGAAGTTATGCAAAAATAGCTTTTCTTTTAAATCATGCATATGTTAGATGTTCAAAATATGTGACTTGTGCTTATATTAGACTGAGAGTAGCAAAGTAAATATAACGCTAAATCTTTTCTGGAAAAAACTTGATACTCAGATGTGATCCTATGGTGTTCCACTACACATTAACTATGTGGATTGATTTATTATATCATTTTACCTGTACTCTTTTGAAATAAAAAATAATTAGACTTGCATCTAGACTATAAAAATAATTTAACATTTTTCTTCATTTAAATATACTTGTATCCTGTAGAATAACTATGGCTCAAACTCAAACAACCTAAATTTGCCCTTTGATTTCTTCAATGCTGCTTTTAAACTTACGGTGTCTTTTACTAAATTTTTGAATTGAAAGCTTCCAAAATTCTTGCATAACAGGAATCTCTTATCTATGAGGATTTTCATAAGTCTAAAATTACCTTGATAAAAAGCCTAAAAATAAAAGCAGTATCATAATGATTTGGCAAGTTAAAATGTTTAATTTGAATATTTGTGAGGAATGCATAAAAAGAAATACAGACTTTATCTAAGAAAGAGTCTCAAATGCACTGTAAATGCTGAAAAGAATAAGAAATTTTACTTGGGCTTAAAAGTTTTGCAAAAATGCCATCAGGAAGTCCATTTTTTCATAAATGGTACAATGGACATCCTGTAAATTAACATTAACTATGCAGATAAATAGTCTAATAAGTTATGACAAAGTGATTTGTGCTTGATTTTACCATTTTTCCTTGACTTTTGTCAGTTCGAGAATCATCATAATGAATAATTTTTAGGATTAATTGTACAAAAATGATAATATTCACAGTGTTACCCTGGAGGACTGCTTATCAAAATTTGATTTGTTCAGAAAACAACAGTGGTGCCATTGAAACTAAACTAAGTCTGAGCCAAGGCCCTGAGCCAGCAGATGTCAGAGATCTGAGCTCCAGTACTGGAGACAGCGCATTAGCGCAGGCGAGTGGGAAGTGAAGCCCAGCAGTTGATGCTGGCCTCGTGCTTGATCGATGGAACCGGAACATTCAAAATGCTGAAATAAATCAGTGGAATAGGGGTGAGGGAAACAAGAAAGGAAGAGGGACACGGGGAGAGCCTGTGGGGGAGATTCACAGGCTGGACACAAGTGACTCTCTGCCGTTAAACTTTCCGTTAGACTTCAGGAATTCTGAAAAAAAAAAGAGAGAAAACCACTGGACTAAACCATCCATTTCTGATAATTTAACAGTTTTGACATATAAATATTAAATTTGTATAAATCTGACACACAAACTATAGCGGATTGACAACTGTGGTCAGCTTATAACCCCCAGCAGAACTGAGTAAGCGTGGTGCTGGGTGTGGGAGGCCCACCTGGGGACTGTTGCCAGCAGCATAAGAGGCAGAACTGGAGAAGCGAGGCTGTTGGGAGCTGGAAGGGCTCGTTAGGATCTGTTGGTTGTCCTGGAGGAGCTCGTCGTGCTGGCTTTCCTGATGAGCTTGGCTGTTTTCATCCTCTGAGGAGCTCAGGACCCTGTTGGCACTGAGAATGGCTTCAATTCACTTTGGGGGAGCTCTGGTCCTCACTCTGAGCATCGCTTCCTGGCTACAGAGGGGAAGATGGGGCACTTCCCGTCGTCTCCTAGAGAAGCCTGCTGCATTGGCTTCCTGATGGGAACTCAGCCATCTTGATCAGTGGAGGAACTTGGGACCTTACTGTTGCTGAGGATGGCTGTGGTACCTTTCAGGGGAACTCTGGTTCTTCTGAGCATTGCTTCCTGGCTCCAGTGCAGATTCCTCAGCCTGCTAGCACAGATCCTTCATCCTGCTGGCACAGACTTTCTAGATTCCACCATTGACCTTTGGGCCTTCCCAGCATAGATCTGTGAAACAGGCCTGCATGAGATATTGTTATGGGCTCTGGGCCTCCAGTTGGATTCGTGGGAGGCATTGTTATGAGCTCTAGGTCTTCAGCTGGACTCATGTAGGACATTACTGCGGATTCCCTCAGCTGGATTCCTGGTCTATAGTGTGTGGACAGATTTCCTGCACTCTCTTGCATATCATTCTTTGGGTGACTATTATAAATAATCTTATAAAATATGTGTCCTATATTATATTGTTTCCCCTTGCACAAATATCCCCCAAACCAGCATACAAGCCTAAATATCACATGGTTTCCTTATATGAGAAACCCCAAATGTAAATAAAAAGCCAAACAAAAAATAGATCTTAAGAAGTAGGGAGTTATCTTTCTCAAAAGAGAGCGGGATCCAGAAATGCAGCCATCAGGACGAAAGGGAGGGGATGGGGACAAGATGAGGAATTCAGATGTGCTGCATACACATGCCAACTTCACACATGTGATGAAGGAACGTGAACATTATGTGTGGCAAACAGGGACTAATAAAAAATACAAACTGAATATGTATACACACACATACACTCAGTGATAAAAATATTACATTTTGGCATATTTCAACATAACCTAAAGCACCTAACTTAGGGCTTGCCTTTTAATGAGGGTTCATCACAAGGCAACCCCTTTCATCTTCTCGTAGACTGCAGTATGCAGTTATCTTCAGCTGTCTGGTATTGGCGTTCTTCGGCTCAGCATAGCTAAGTACTGTTGTACTGCTGTACTGAGTACTGCAAAGTACTGTTGTAAAAGGAATAGGAAAGGGACTTCCAGTAGACAAGAACAGGAAAGTTTAAAAGAATCCTGGTATTCAACAAATGTTTATTGAATCTTTTACAAATGTCACAGGGGACAGAACAGACATGCTTAGGAGGCTGGTGGAGCAGCCACTGAGGAAAATGAACAATTTCTGAAACCTAAGGTTTGTGTTTAAATACCACATGACAGCTGCAGTCCAGTCCAGAACAGGTCTCCTCTTTGTTTCTCTGTGGCTTTTCTATACTCAGAGTCTTTGAAGAATAGATCATTTCCATGAATGTGCACAGATAGCTATGTGTAAAGTGCCCCTGTGATTTCCAGCACCTCTAGATACCAATTTGTGTATCTGCATGGCCCAGTTTGACATGTACAAGAGCCATCTCCAGAAGCTAGGAATGGATGATGTTTGAGAGGCATAAATCCTGGAGCTACAGTAGTTGGACTAATCATAGATAGAACAGGTAGAACTGAGGGTGATCTTCAAAAGGTGGATTGATTTGGTTACAAAAGGTAGAGAGAGTCCAAATCAGGAAAGGAAGCAGTGGGAATTGGGTTGGCTCATAGCACAAAGCTAGCCAGAGTTAGGGCAGGATGCGTTAGCATATACGATGAGGCAGCACTAGTTCATGCATATTACTCTATAACTTTGCCCTCTTCATGTTTATCTTGGATTTGCTTTGATGTGCAAATTATATCTGTGCTCATTTTTGCACTTACATGTAAGTTTCTACTAAAAGCTATTCTTAAAACAAAAACGGGCCGGGGATATAGCTCATTGGCACAAACACCTGCCTGGTGAACGCAAGGTCCTGAATTCGATTCCTGATACCCCACCAAAAAATTAAAAAATAAAAAAGGGTACTTGCTCTTACATTTACTGTAAACAGAGAATAAGTGTCCTCTCTCCTTTGATAGCTGTGTGCTGGGTGGCACAGCTGTAAAAGTGGAAATAATGATTAAAATAAGAGAAATTTGAAATATAGTATTATGCTCAAAATCATGGTTGCATTAGGTTTTATCTCTATTTGTTTTGGAATTCTTTCTGTGTCTGTAGCACACTGTTAAATAAATCTCGGATTTTTAGTCATTTTGGATTTTTCCAAGTAGACTAGTGACTTTAGCAATATTTATTTATTTATTTTTTTTGGTACCTGGAATTGAACTTAGGACCTTGCGCTTTCCAGGCAGGCACTCATACCGCTGAGCTATATCCCAGGCCCTCCTTTGTTTAAAAAGCCAGCATATTAATTTTTCTTTAAGAATATTAGAATACTGTGTATTTCTAATCCTCTCAAGCTCCAAGATGTCTTTTTGCTTTCATACTTCATAAGTTTTTGTCATTTCCTTTGTATGAAATAGCAACATTAACAGAATGAATATATATATATTTGATTTCGCACAGTTTTTTAATTGGTTTAGAACCTGCCATTATCAATAACTCTGGAAACCCTTTCTCATTCTTGCATGCTTTACTCAAGGAATCGTTACCATAGAGTTAAAGTTGGGGACAAAAACTCGAATTGAAAGGAATATGGATTGCTATGGCTTTGGCTCACACCTTAATAACAGCGATATAGTAGTCACAGAAGCCCTTGTCAGACATATCATGTAGAACAGGAGGTGAAGAAAATAAAAATGGAAGGAAGTGTGAGAAATTACTTTGAGAAAATAGCAACTAAAGGAATAGTAAGAGCAAAAGGAAAGGTAGAACAGAGATTTAGTAATGAGGAGGACTTGGGGGTGGGCTTCTGTGTCAACTCCCCACTCTCTCTCTCATGAGGAGCTAGGCTGGGGTTTAGGCAACACAATAAAAGCCTGACCATAATCCCATAATCTTCACCATCTCACTCAATCCTTGTGTGCACCTAGCTCCCTCTGTTGGGCTGGTGTTGTTTACACACAAGTGGTACTTGCTCTGGGAGCCACAGCCAGACAGAAGTTCCTTCTGATATTTTACATCCAAAAGACAGAAAAATGATCTCTTCTTAGTGTTTGTACATTTGTATTAGGTTCTAAGTAGTGATAACTGAGACAAATTTTTCACACAATTTAAGACTTTTCCTCCAGGCCTTTATTCTAGTAGAGAAGTTTAAGTATTTCCTATCTTTACCACACTGACTCCCTCACACCAAGCATTCAAAATTGCAACCACATTAAGGGAGAAGTTTGGAAATCTTCCTATTAGAAAGCAGTCACAGTAATTTTCAGTAACCACTGGACCTCTTGTGACTCTGATTTTAATAACACAGCGCCTCTTCCCAAGTCGGTGAAAGGTGCACATTTTTCTAATAGTTATATTTGAAGATAATACACAAGGACTAGGAATTCCAGAGGTTTGGAAAATTTTGGAGCAGCCATGATTAAAGATATATAATACATTCCTCTGTAAATTCTTCTTAATGAGCAATGTATAAGGATGGGGTTTTATCCATTAATATTTTATTACATGGCACATTACATATCTTAAACTGGAATATGGGTTTTGAGAGATTGTGGAAATTGGAACTGACACAGTCATAAGCCTTCTGGGATGCCTTGAAATTTAAATGTACGTTGGTATCTCATATGGTATCCAGAGTGGAATAAAGTGAGAGATTTACTCCTAGAGCTTTTCTGAAAGTTCCTGTGTTTACCGTATCGGTAATGACAGTGGCCTATTCAAAACTGCCTTTTCCTTGTCCTACATTACAGAACTATGTAGTTTCAAATCCCTGTCCCTGGGAATCCTCAAGAGCTGTGTTGTGTGTCTGTCTGTCTGTCTCTGTGTAGGAAGGAGGAGGTAATTTAAGATGAGGCAGATAGGAAGTTTTGTAGCATTTTGGTCCTATTATTTTCTTTTGTAATATTTGTGTTGAAACATACTGTGCATGTCAAAATGGAAGGCTGACATGGCCTTCATTGCGTACTTGTTACAGTGTTGTAAAATTACTAGCAAAAACACCTCCCAAACTGTGATTAGTAAGTAGCGTTTATCGTAGAAAACCCAAGGGGATGTCATGGAATTCAATAGGAAAGAAGCTGAGGTAGATCTAAGAAGATTCTGTAATGAGGAATTATTGTGTTTTTTTCAAATGCCAAGGTTATTCCTGTTGTGTTGCTTTTCTCTGAGGCCGCATGATTCTTTGGTTACAAGGGAATTTGTTTATGTCCGTCTGTTGCCAGAGGTGATTTTACTGCATCCGGAAATCTGCCCCCAAGCTTTTGTACTGTTCCATCCCTTGCACTCACAGCAACTTAACGCAATTTCCATGTGCTGACTGCATGTTGCTCTGAACACACCACAGTTTCATTCAGAAAAATGGGCATCGAGGATGATGTTCCCAGTCTCCTTAATAGAAGGCTTGTGTTGGATTGTCCTCAAAAGTGTGTGGAATGGACACCAATCAATGGCTAATCCGCTAATGAGGTTAGAGTTCTCACATTGCAATCATATCTTTAAGATGCATTAAAAGCAGATCACTTGTTTAGACACTATTTTCACCAGTTACTTACTTCTTACAAGGGGCACTATAATTTATGTTTTCATTTCACATTTAATAAAATGCTTTGGGCAAAAGCAGAAATAGTTCTCTTTACTAGATTTGATAAGACTCAAGAATACAGGAGTGATTGTTGGAAAAGACACTATGCAGCACTCAAAGTATTTGTAAAATCAAATATTGTCACTATATTTCTGAAATAGCAAGGCTGCCTATCAATAGCACCATTCATGAAAGTGAACTGAATGTAAAGTTGAAGTTAACTGCCACTACTTTGTATTGTTACAATATAGCTCTGTTCTGGCAACGAGGGCAAGTCATTAATAATATCCCCTAACTTTTCAATATGTTAAATACTTACCCTTTCTATATTTTTATCAACTGAATGCTTCTACTCAATTTAATGCCAAACCTTCCTGGTTAACTAGTCGTTTGTCCTGGTATTGCCACTTTCCAAACAGCACTTCTAAGGGAAAAAAGATAAACTAAAAATCTCAGCCACCAATTAAAACAAGCAAAGCACTGTATATATTTAATCCTTATAGCAAAGTGTAGTATAGAGTATACTACAGGCATTTATGTTATTCAGAGAAGAAAAAATCAAGCATGTAAGAGATAAAAAATTATTCAAAATCAAGTAGCCAATAGACTTTGGAGCTGGGAGCTCATAAAGCCTGTGTGGTCCTTGCTTTTTTCCTTTTCTTTTTCATTCCCTGAATGCTAAATCAGTAGTTCCCATTGCTTACAGCAAGCTGATCTATGCAGCGTGGCTTTTGCGGCCTCTCATTAGCTGGTGTCCCTTACTGAGTGTAGAGCAGGGATCTAACAGGATTGACTTAGATTCAACTTTTATGATGATTTTTCTCAGGAAAAAAATATGCAGGTTGTTTATGTTTGGGAAATAAAGGTGGTCTTTTGTCTAAATGTAAAAATATAAAGTAGATCTTTTTTTGTTTCCTTGTGATACCTACACGTGCGCACAACTTTTGTTATCTTCTGTCACATTAGAAAATGGAAAGAAAAGAGGAAGAAAACAGAGGAACCTACACCTGGCAGAATACCTGTCTCTCAGGAATTTTATCTCCTTTCCCCAGTTCTGGTGACCTCTGTGTTTTTATTTTAGGTACTGATCAGATTTCTGTTGCTGGATCAGAACACATGTAATCTACAGAAGAAAGCTTTTATTTAGGCTCACACTCGTGGAGGGTCAGTGCCTGGTAAGCTAGATCTAAGGCAGAAAAGCCATTGCAGAAAATTCTGGCATCTGAGAAGCATAGAGGAGGGGGGAGCATGACAGCAGAAGGGGTCAGGGGCCAGATACCCCTCCAGAGTCAGGTCCACACAGCTTCCTTCCTCTCACTTGGTCCCACAGTCTAATCGCCCATTGAACTCACCAATTCATTAATCGATTTGTGAGGTTAGTGCCCTCAGGGTCCAACCACCTCTCTCGGAGTCTCTTACTCTGCTCAGACTGATAAGGTTAATCAGCTACATCTGACTGATGTTAATTCAAGGGACAGAACATGAGACACTCAACGAAAATGATATTACATTTATGAGCAGTTGGAGAAACTAACGGTTTTTAATGCTCATGCAGTAATAGAGCTTCTACAAAAAAGATCAGGCTCTGGATCTCATGATTCTGCCACCAGAGTTAATAATCATCGAATGCTCTGTGAATTTAGACACCATTCCCCCCAGTTAATTACCTCTCACATGGGGCACTGTGATTTATGGTTTCACTTCACATTTAACTGCATTCCAAAGAGTTTCATAAGCACTTCCCTGAGTTCACATTCCCTTCCTCGGTCAGATGGCATGAAGCAAGAGGGGATTTTTGAGGAATGTACTAATATTTTGCATCTTGGAATGTAGAGCAGGAGGATTTTCATAAAGAAGTAAAGAGGAAATAAGAATGATGGGAATGAATGTTGTTTTCCAGGAATCCTCATGTTGCTGATGAAGCTGCTCCACCAAATTGGTGATCTGCATACTGGAAATATAGGGGCTTCTCTATGTGCATGCTTCTTTGCTTCTGACTTTCACTTTTTCTTGACCTATGTCCAGAAATATTGTACCACATATGCTGAAGGAGAAAAAAAAGTCAATTATTTTTTCACAATTTATCTCTCCCCTGACTCAAATTAGGGTAGATGATGTTTATTAGATACTTGATCCAAATATCCTCGAATTTTAAGGTCCAGCTACTTCTGAAAGCAGCGCAGCTTTCCTTGTATCTGATTTTTAGCTTTCTGAGGTTGTACTTGAGCTGGTGTCACCTTTGTGAGCAGTTGGAGGCTGAGATGGGCTCTAGAGTTCACCAACCTCAGATCAACAAGGTGCTAAGTTGCTGAACCCAGGCCACCTTAGGTTCTGTCCTAGTTGTACATATCCAATTTTTATCTTTCTTTCTTTTGGTGTTTGATCTAGTGCATCTCTGGTAAGAAAAAACTTTCCCCTAATGCTAGTCATGAAACAGTCTCATCTAAAGCAGACCCAAAGCAAAATAACTAAACTCTGATAGGAAATTTGATTCCAGATACCAATATTTTTACATCCTGAAGTAGGTATCTACTTATAATTCCTATATTCTTTGAAAAATTTTTTCTACTCTATCATTTATCTTTTACAATAGAACATTTGATGGAACCTAAGGCCTTTTACATATGTATCTAATCTCTATTTTTTCCTTATAATCATCTTGAAAAAAATTAAAAACTATGGGTCTGGATATATGTTATACTTCTCTAAACTGCCTTTTCCTAAGTTAATACATTTTTAATTTTTATTTGACTTTTACTTCACAGGAAATAGATGCATTTTGTTGAAAGAATGGATGAGTTAATCAGTGATCTAATTCTGAGTTGGAATGTTCAAATAATGAAAAACACAAGATGGTTTTTTTACCCTGTCAAAATTTTTAGTTACAATCTGATGAATTTCCTCATATGACTCATTAAGAACAAATGTACCCAGGCAAATGCAAAGCATTTTAGGCAACTCAAACTGACACTGGACTCAGTTCTTGTCTTCCATGAGCTTTCAATCTAGTTGTGAGTTCCTGGGAAAAATTTTAATTTTGACACTAGAGACATCTCACACTAAACATTTCTGCCAGTACCAATTAAAGATATTTTATCTCAGTTTTCCTGAGGCCAAAATACACAAAATATGTGAATTACCTGCCCACAGAAATGAAATCTGGAGTAAGCATTGTAGCAAAATCCCAAAATTATCAGTGAAAGCATTTTTATAAAGCAAACATCCCTCCCTGGTGCCCCAAGAGATATTCAAGAAGCCAACAGACAGAAAGCAGCATTCTTTACCTGTTTCCAAGTCGCCACTTATGAGAGCTGCTTAACTTTTAGCTTTCCAGACAGTGAATGTGCTCAGCCTGGGAAAGAAGTGATATCAAAGATCTCGAAGCTCAGGAGAAGTTGCTTCCTAAACACAGGAGACTTAATGTATCTGGGTAGAAGTGATGTTGAAGATACATGGATTTGCAGTTTGCAATTTTTAAAACTGTGACTTTGTTTCCAGTGTTAAGTAATAAGAAGTTACTGACAGTATCTGTAGCCTGTCATTTATGGCAAATGAGAGGAGACTTCTGGCTTCCCAGTCAGGTGGGGATCAGTGGAAGCTGGGCCATGGAAGCCCACCAAAACCACAAATTGTGAATACTGCTGTGCTGTCTTCATCTCTGCTGTGGAAGCCATGGGAAGTATTTTTCATACAGTTCTCAACTTGTGGTGAGGAACTAAGCCCCACATATCTTACTAAACCTTACACTTTGATTTACTAAACATTCAAGAATGCACATTTTGTTCTTCCTCCCATAGTTATGTGTCATGATTTATTTAAAAAACACATGAATTTGCCTCTATTCGCATGTGTCCAACAGTGGTTAGATGCATACAGTATGTTCACCTTTTTCTCTTTAGTTATCTGGAAACTATAGCATGCTGAGGAGAGTGAAAATACTGCACTGTGAACACCAAGCAGTCGCGGACCATCTGAACAAGCCTGCTCCCGGGCCTACTAAAGATAAATACTCATCCATCTAACGCCTTCATTTCTGCAATGTCTCCCTGTCCAACTTAATACATGTTTTCTTGCTGGTTTCTTGGCATCTTTTTGAATGAGGAATGTAAACTGAAAAGGCCTAGGAGACTAAAACTGGCACAAAACGTCCTGATGAATAATATCAGGAGACACCGAGACTAGCTCAGAAGTCCCCCGTGCGGTGCCACACTCCTTACAGGAGGACAGATGGATTTGCTGCTGGAACAGAGCTGTTGCAGAATTTGCAGCTATGTGAAAATTCGGGAAATGAAACAAGAACAAAACCAGGTCCAGTTTTGCACAGATGGAAGTTAAGCCTGAAACAAGATTCTGTATTGGTAGAAAGAACACTATACAACAATTTAAAAGCTTAATAAATAGAATCATCAGCATATATTTAACCTCTGGATTTTAAAAGAAGGAAAGCCTGTGTTTTGCTAAGAACACTTCACAGTTTTGAAAGAAACTGCCAGCAAAATTAGACTGAGATGATGATTTAGTTATCTCTGTATTTACACTACGTCATAAACTATTACTGTTTAAAGACTGGAATAAAAGAAAAAAGCCTTTGGAAAATCAGGCTCATTTTCCCAAGTTGAATACCACTGAAAAAATGAAAACTTTTTTCTGAGTACTAAACAGTTGGACTAGACTTTACTTCAAATTTTATTCCCTTTCTTCAATTATATATTTTTGAAAGTTTCTACTTTTCTTTTCCCCAGGCTTACATGTTCAAATCTTTACTTATAAAATGGAAATCATGCTCCCCAGTCACTGGCAGGAAGTATCTGTTAACCCAGCTCCGCTTCACAATGGGTAGTTTTGGTTACTCAAACACTGTTTGAGCCTCTAAGAAACCAGTTTTGAAGTGTGCAGTGGCAAGTGGAAGTGGCCAACCAGAGACAGTGCTTGCTTGGGAGTGCATGGCTTGTGGTGGTAATAAAGGATACATTGTATTTCTGGGGCTTTACCAAATCAAGAGCAGAGCACCCTCATACCACTAGAAAGCTTTAAGAAGAGTCTCTTTTGTCAGTCAGAGCACAGATAAGAGGAAAGCAGCCATCCTCTTTTTCCTAAGGATGTTCCCTATGACTTCTGAGGTGCTCTCCTTTCCAGCTGATGCACAGGCAGGAAACTGGTCACTCTCAGTTGTAGGGAAGGATGAGGGATGCAGCCAGTGATCTAGTGTCCAGGGAAGCTTAAGGTTATGCGGAACAAAGAGAAAATGGCAATGTATGCCGCAACAAGGAAAGGCTAGGACCATCTGTGCATTTTAATGGGGAGTTTGTTCATTTGCAGTGTTGATTACTGCCCTTCAAATATAAAATTAACTTTTCAAAATTTAAAAATAAAATTTCCTGAAATTCTAGAATTGTATTCACTTTATCACCTGTAGGAGTAAGTTACTTTCAATCCAAAATTTCTCCAAATTTTATACATTTTTGAAAATCGTATCTGATTTGTTATTATATTATCTAATGAATAGTTAATATATTATCTAATGAACAGTTTTCTGAATAGTAAAATTTCAAATAGCAAACTCATGCCTCTTCTCAAAAATACCTCTATAGCTAATGATAACATTTTGTTTCACATAGGTTCTAAATTTACTGTTATTTTGTCCCTTCGCAATTTATTCTCCATATGAATAGATATACGTACCATTTGAGCTTTGTGTATTATCCATGAAAGGTGGGAGGAGAGGTCAACTTTGCTAAGGACAGGGGCTCATAAACATCTAGGAAACTGGATATGTCAGTTTCTTAACAGTGTTCCAATTCCCCTGCAATATTCTGGAAGAAAGGAGAACATGAAAATTGAAACTGGGTTGTGGTTCATATGTCTTAATTTTAATTCTTAACACAATGAAGTTGTCAATGAGATAATGGTCTGTGTAAGTACTCGCTCACGTCTGCACTCTGAGCCTTCTGGGCAATGTGTGAGGGAGTGAAAGTCATCACTTCAGCTTTCAAGAACTTGTGGTCCAGCCTCAGGTTATTTTTCTGCATCATATGTAGACAAAGCTATAGTTCCTAGGCTTAACTTTTACATTTCAGTAGCTATGGTTGTGAATAAAAACAAGGAAAATAGACATTTACCTTCTCCCTTTTTTTACCATGGATAAGGAAAAACAGTTTTGGACCTAACACAGGCTCGACTCCATTAGGAAGGTGATTAGTGAGGCTATGGCATGAACTGGAAGTTGGGGGGCATTTAGAGCCCACTGGCTATGGAAGGAGTGAAAGATGCCTATCCAGCTGATTTCATGCAATTGTGCTTCTTTCCCTCAGGTCCTCTTTGCTTCAGAATTAGGGATAAGTTATTTTCTACTGTGTAACAAATTACCCTAAAACTTGGTATCTTAGAAATACATGCAGATTGTCTCACCATTTCAGTGAGTTAAGAGTCAGCATGTGCTTGAACTGTGTGTCGCTGTCCTAGGTTGCTGACACCGTTCATTTCAAATCTTCTCTAAGGCAGAAGCTGCTGTCAAGTGAATGTGCGTGGCTGCTGATTGACCTGAAGTCCTTGCTGGCGCTGGCCTGAGACATTGGCTCCTGTCGGTCTGGCCTCTTCCTTAATGGTGCTCACAATATGGAAATTGGCTTTGCTCAGAGTAAGAGTGAAAGATAAAGAGATGAACACCAGAGACAGAGGACATTTTCTTCCTTACTTAATTTGGAAACCGACCTTGCATGACATTTCCACTTTCTATTCATTTCAAGGACATCTTTAGGTCCCAGCCACACTCAAGGAAGAGGAGGACAGAAGGGCACAAGCAGCAAGAGGCAAAGCGTCACTGGCAGATGCCCACCGCCTCACACTGTGAGGCCATCTGACAGGGAGGAAGACGCTCGGACTTTCAGGGGCTCCTCCAATTCTGGTCCCTGCAACTTCCTAGCTGTACGAACTTGAGTTGGTCTCCAGCCTCGGTCGTGAAGGTGAAGAAATGAATGCTGATTGTTCCTATATCCCTTAGATCACTATAAATTAGGCCCAGTAACCCGTGTCTCTTAGGGCTATTGTCTCCATCCCTGTCTTGATGCTGGGACAAGACACCCAAATAAAGGGAGAGGTTTCTTTTGGTGCATGGTCACAGCATAAGGTCAGCCAGCTCCAGCTGAGAATGGCCCAGCAGAGCCAAGGAAAAGCTGCTTACCTCATGGTGGCCAGGAAGCACCAAGGAAAGGGAGAGCCTGGAAGAAAGATTCACCCTCCAGCCCACACCCCCAGGAGCCCCTCCTCCGATAGATCCCACAATCTAATAGCAAGTCAGCTACAACATCATGTGTGATTGAATCCCCTTCCAGACCCACGAGGCTTTGAGTATTTTAGAGTGAAACCATAACAGCTGTTGTTAGAATCAAAAAGTATAACTTCGTGTAAACTGAAGAAGGCATGTAGCTAGTACTCCCCTGCCCTCATAGATGTAACATGTTTGTAAATTCAGGAGAAACAACTGTCCACAGTGACCGTCCCAGGACATTCCAAAGTTTAGCACTGGTGCCTTGTTGCAGAATAACCAACTTATTTATATCTTCAGAACTCAGTCAAAGTGTTGGTTATTTTGGACAACCTTCTGTCAGAAGCAGAATACTGTGACCCAACTGAAAGGAGATATTTTTTTCTGAGTTTTTTCTCCCTCTTCTTCTTCCTGGTACTTGAGTTCAGCCAAGATACAGCAATTCTTCATCATTCCCAGTGAATAGTTACACTGCTGAAGGGTCTACTTTGTACTCAGCACTGACAACACAACTGAAGTGTTCAGATACTTTCTAGACATTGCATTTCAGAAGGGGGTGTGGACACATCCACAAAGAATAGTCAGATTGATGAGTGCACTTTAAAGTGAGCCACATGTCATGTGAAAGATGAACTATTAAGGGAGAGTCTCTAACTCAGGCGCAAAGCGGACAGTGATAGGTTTGAATTTTAGTTCTGTTTTGCCTCGCAGGCCTTTAAGAATTGGCTTATCTCTAAGCTTAGGTTTCTGGCTTGTAAACTTACAATGTGGGTTATATGTTATGAATCTGTCATATGCCATGTGCCAAACAAGGCACTTTGTACATGGCATTAATAATCTTAAGAATGGTTATTATTTTCCTTTTACACATGAGGGAAGAGCTCTGTGGCAATAAATTTCAACACTCTGCTGTAGAGCTCCTTTTCAGTATTTTCATTGGCTCCTTAAACAAGCTGGTGTGGAGCACTTTTCTCTGTGAAAGTACTGTCTGCTTTATTGATCAAACCTGTCAGTATATTACTTTTATTAAGCTCACTGTCTATTCAAAGTTGAGTTTGAAAATGAGTATCCAGACTGGGCTTTTAAAGCCTCAAAACAATCAAATGCAACTTGTAGAATTTCTCTCTTTTGTTCACAGATTATTTTAGCATATTAGAAGCCCAGAGGAAAAGTTAACATAACGTTAGGGCCGCTGGAATAATACAAGGTGTTTTGTTGTTTCTGTAACATGTAAGAGCCCTTGTTAGACTGCAAGGAGGAAGAGTTTCTTTGGTAGAATCTTGAAAAATGCCCACTAATCTCTGATATCAGATATTTTTCCTATGAGCTGAGGAAATTGCAACTAGTGATTCTTCTTAGTTTCACATTTCTGGAGCTTTGTGGATATACTCAAACTACTAGGTGAATCAGAGATGATAGATTAACAGATCTATTTAGATTTTACTTCTTGTACTCACATATCATAATTTAGATGAAAGAAAATGTAATCTATATTTTTCAAATATAGGATTCACCTAGTATTCCTCAGGTTGTACAGGGTTTATTGTATAGTATTGGAATGGAAGAACATACAAATACTAGTTTTCAAATGCAGTAAATGAGGCCAGAAGTATGATTTCAAAGTATAATTTGAAAAAGTATAGAATATGTGTTGTTGTAATAGGGATTTTAATTTTATTCACAAATAAGCAGTAAGGAGGAGCAACATAGAGGAAAGAAAAATTAAGACAGAGTGTGTTAGAAAGAACATGATAAGCATACAAGATCAAACCCATTCACAACTGAAAACTGCAATAAAGAAAACTAAAATTAGGGAGCAAATGCATATTTAAAATGCATAATTAATGGAATAGTCAATACTAAGACACAATTGGACTTGAAGGGTAAAGAAACCCATTGCAATAAAAGAAATAAAAATCATCCATAATAGAGAAACCACTGGAGTGCCTCAGACTTCCCAGTACCAAAAAATTTATGCCACTCAAATGAAAAACATTTAACAAATTAAACAAAGGAAATGTCACCCAAAGATTTCATATCCAACTAAACTATCTCTAAAGTAGTAAAAGTGTAAACAATTATTTCTGTGCAAGTGATTCCTTACTTTTTAATGAAAACTATCAGAGAATGCAATTTAGTTCATCAAGTGCCTTTGAAGAAATAACCAAGACAAAAAGTCTATGATTACTATATATGCTTCAATGTTGACCTAAAACTGAAACACACAGTAAAGCATTTTACATAGTGTTACTAGTCACTATTCTGAATATTTGACATATACTAAATATAAAATCAGGGCAACAAATGAGAATGTAAAATGCTAACTATATTTATATATAAATTGTGATCTGTTTAATTTATAGATAAGCTTCATGATTTAAAAGTAAAGCTTAAACAAATTTTCTACTTACATCATATAAATAT
>PVLD010027876.1:0-20160 GCA_004027595.1 Dinomys branickii
CTGTTCTTTGTTTTTGAACAGATTTCCTTCATGTCTCTTAGTTTATATTCCCACGCTCGGGTTCTTACACCAGTGATACAATATGTTGCCTGCATATGTATCGCTGATTTATTTCACTTAGACTGGATTAAAAAATTGTCGCATTTTTATATAATGGAATATTATTCAGCTATAAAGAAAGACAGTTTTGGGGACTTTTGTAGGCAAGTGGTCAAAACTGGAGTCCATACTCATAAGTGAAATAAATTAGTTTTTAACCAGAAATCAAATCACCTATTTCAGCTCTACTTTAAAATGAGATGACTCAAAGTGTAGTTTTAAAAATTGAGCTCTTATAATAAAATATTGAAGCCAGACATGGTGGTACATGCCTGTAATCCCAGCATTTGGGAGGCTAAGGCAAGAGGGTCACTGTGAGTTAGAGGCCAGCCTGGGCTACAAAGTGAGTTCAAGGCCAGCCTGAATTGCATAGTGAAACCACCTTGTCTCAAAAAGATAAAAAAATAAAATAAAATAAAATACTGATCAGGTATTCACCTAGAAAAAAACATTAAAGATCTTTTAAATGACAATACCCTAAATTGATATATTGTATTTATTTTGTTTTGTTTTTGTTTATTTTATTTTATTTTATTTTTTTTTGGCGGTACTGGGGATCGAACTCAGGACCCTGCGCTTGCTAGGCAGGCGCTTATTCCACTGAGCTATATCCCCAGCCCCCTATTTTTGTCTTTTTGAGACAGGGTCTCGCTATGCAGTTCAGGCAGGCCTGGAGCTCACTTTGTATCCCAGGCTGGTCCTGAACTTGCAATGACCCTCCTGCCTCAGCCTCCCGAGTGCTGGGACTACAGGTGTGCGCCAGCACGGCCGGCTTGATATATTGTATATACAACAAGTAGTATCTATTCCAATTTGTTTGGGTAGGGACATAACCGAGTCACCAACTGAGAGAGTTAGGAGAGAATTGATGTAACTTACGCCAATAACCCCAGTGTTCACTGTTGTTTGCATGTGGCAGGTTACTAACATGCTTTACAGTAAAAGCTAGGGGAGCTGGGGATATAGCTCAGTGGAATAAGCGCTTGCCTACCAAGCGCAGGGTCCTGAGTTCAATCCCCAGTACCGCCAAACAAACAAACAAACAAAAAAAAATACAGTAAAAGCTAGGCATGCTGGGGAAAGCCTGTAATCCCAGCACTCTGGAGGTTGAGGCAGGAGGTTCACAAGTTTGATCCCAGCCTGGGCAATTTAGCAAGACCCTATCTCAAAATTTAAAAGGCACTGATGGTGCTGTGAATGTAGCTTAGTGCAAAGGCCCTGGGTTCAATTCCCAGTGCAAAAAAAAAGCTCAACAGTAACATTGGAAGAAAATGATAGATATTTAACTTTATATGCATGGAGCAAAGAAATAAACCATTAAAATTAATGTAGGCTGAGTGTGGTGGCACACACCTGAAATCCCAGCACTCGGGAGGCTGAGGCAGGAAGATCACTATGAGTTTGAGGCCAGCCTTGGCTACAAAGTGAGACCCTGTCTCAAAATAGAATAGAACAGAACACAACAGGAGTAGAATGACAAAATAAAATAAAAAATAAAATCTAAAAAATAATTTAAGTTTAACTTGCAGAAAATGTTAACACTTCTATACATCTCTAAACAAACAATCAAATAATAATCCAATAGCCTGGGCTAGGGACATAGCTCAGCAGTACAGCACCTCCCTGACAAGTGTGAGGTCCTGAGTTTAATTCCTGGTACCAAAAAAAGAAAAAAAAGTCAAATAGCCTAAAAAGGGAAACTAACAAGTAGGCAGGGGTGTGTGACATGATATTAATATTTATTTTTTTATTGTCTTTTAGAGACAGGGTCTCCCTATGCAGCTCAGGCTGGCCTTGAGTTCACTGTGTAGCCCAGGCTGGTCTCAAATTCACAAGAATCCTCCTGTCTCAGCCTCCCAAGTGCTGGGATTATAGGCATGTGCCACCACTCCTGGCTTTTTTTTGTTTCTGTATTTTAATATTGTTAATGTATAAAAAGCTGCTATAAAAGGCTCCATGAGAGAAAACGCTCAACTCCATGAGGAGAAGTATGTCCTCTCCCTCCAAAGACCACAAGCAGGCGGTTTATTTTCGTTTTGAGGTTTTGTTGTTTTGTTTCATTTTTATTTTTGTTTTTGAGACAGGGTCTTGCTCTGTAGTTCAAACCGGTCTTAAACTCACTATGTAGCCCAGCTAGCCTTGAACTCATGGCAATCCTTCTGCCTCAGCACCCAGAGTGCTGGGATTACAGGCCTGCAACCATCATGTCCGGCTGGGCTGTTTATTTTGAAGATGAAATAAAAATAGCCTTTAATGAGTTAGAAAATATTGAGCTTCATTTGTAATGAAATGAAAATTTAAGAAGTAAACATTTTATTGAGTCTTTAGTAATAAATCATGATCTCTGCTACTGTGTTCCTTTGTTTCTCAAGGTTGGAATACACACCAAGGCTTGGTTTATTGCTGGAATCTTTCTGCTGCTGACGATTCCCATCTCGCTGTGGGGGGTCCTACAGCACCTCATGCATCACACACAGTCTGAGCTACAAAAGCCAATCATAAGGTTCATCTTCTATTTTGATGCTACTAATGTTGTGTTGGCTTCTATCATAAACATGACATAAAATGTTCAAAATTTATTCTTTGCTTTCCAAACAGTGTTCTTGGATGGTACCCATAGGGCCGGGGATATAACTCAGCAGCTCAAGCACAAATGCAAGGTCCTGATTCCTGGTACCAAAAAAAAAAAAGGGGGGGGATGGTTCATGTTTTATTTCATTAGCTAAGAATTTGGGTTTTTTCGGGGGGTTGTTTTTTGGTGGGGATTGAGAATGTGTTTTGCTGTATAGTTCAGGCTGGACTTGAACTCACTATGTAGCTGAGACTGTCCTAAAACTCACGGGAATCCTCCTGCCTCAGCCATCCTAGTTGCTGGGATTACAGGCATGCACCACCATGCCCTACTTGTAATGTTTTAAATTACAGTCATATTTTAGTACCCACAGAGGACTGGTTCCAAGGCCCCCAGAGACACCAAATGTGCTGATGCTCACCTTCATGTAAAGCAGGTAGTGTCAGTGTGTAACCTGCACCCAGCCTCCCACAGATGATCAGTTCTCTCTACGCCTTCTGCCCTCTCCGGGTGACCTGTGAGGCCTGACCCGATACCTATCAGACCTGACCCACAGCACCCATAAATGCTGTGTGAATAGTCCTTGTGCTTGACTGTTGAGGGGATAATGACCCCCCACATCTGTACACATTTAGTACAGGTGGAGGGTTTCTCCTGTCTTTGTTGCAAATATTTTTATCTAGGTTTGATAGAACCCACAGATTCTTGATAGGGATAGTTGACTGTA
This sequence comes from Dinomys branickii, assembly GCA_004027595.1. NCBI lineage: Eukaryota > Metazoa > Chordata > Mammalia > Rodentia > Dinomyidae > Dinomys > Dinomys branickii. The sequence goes on from PVLD010027876.1 coordinate 3,399, forward strand.
TGTTATAACCCTTTTTACCTATTAAATCTTTCATTTGATCCAAATTTTTTTTACATTACCCAATGGTTATAGCTACTGCTCTAATTTGATTAGATTTAAAGAAAATGTCTATAGCAATATTTTCTATGCTTATATCAAGATTTTCAGATTACATTCCAGAACGTAGTTTAGCCTAGCTCATGTCCATTGTTTACCCCAAACTTACCTTTTTATTTATCTGTGTGTGAGACATTCATTGCTTCCGACGAGACTGGATGCATTCAGGCTGGTATGGCCAGGGTGTTTATTGCTTTTGAAAGTTAGTTTCTTAGAGTGTGGGATATAGTGAAGTGGTGGAACACGTACACACACTTCACAGATTATCTGGTCGCCACTGTAATGATGAATTACAGAGCATTTAATGTAAGTATGTGACAAGACATCTCAAGTAGCTTATTTTGGGTACCATGAATTGGAGGGTAATTTTGTGTAAGCTTCAACTCTTTTTAACTTCTGTGCTTTTTCATAGTGGGTGATAGAACCAAGACCCACGTGGAACTAGACCAGACCTTCTGACACAAGAGAAGTCTTTATTGGGGGGAGTGGCAGGCTGCCTAGTAAACCAAGACAGCACGAACTGAACAAAGTGTGGGTTTTTATGCTCTTTTTTCGGCGGGAGGGAGCAGGTGTCCTGGGGCAAGAACAGCCTGAGCGGGGGTGGGTGGTGGGTGGTGTCCCAGCCAAGTGAGTTCGTCAGACTCGGTGCGTGCTGGCGGGCTAGAACAACCTGAGCGAGTGAGTTGTCAAGGTGGATGAGGGCGGGGGTAGCTTTTGTGGTCGAGGGGAACTGAAGTGGAACAGGTAAGGGAAGGAAAGAAATATTGAGCTAAAGTTTTCCTACAAGGGGGCTGCCTGCCTTGTGACTTACCAGTGTGTAGCTCTGAAGTATCTCAGGATTGCAATATATGTGGACACCTGCAGAGAGTGCTATGAAGCTTATGTCATTTATAACTTTATGATATTCCTTACGAATTATCTAACGAATCGGTATCCAAATCTGGTATTAATCCTTGAAGCCAAAAACCCACAGAAACATTTCCCTCCTTCATGTTGCTGTCCACCGTGGGCTATGGGAAAGTAAGTACGTTTGGCTTTAATTCTCTTCTGTTTTAGTTTTATTGAATCAATTCCTTGTTACGCTATTCAGTTCTCTGAAAGGCAGAGCAGGGCAAAAGGAAGAAGACCGAGTCCCCCCCTGGTGTAGTTCATAGTCACATTTGGAGACTAACAGGACACATTTTTATAATCGACATGTTAGGGTTTTCTACATTGTTCATCCAAATATAAAAGCTCCACAATGCACTGCAGGGGAGAACCTCAGAAATCATTTAACCAAGATCCTCGTACATCTGGGAATCAAGCTCTGCAGATTTTCTGCAAAGTTCACAGATGAGTTAAGAGACATGGGGAGAAGATAACCTAGGTGGAAACACAGATGACATGCCACAGGAGCAACAAACAGCAGTGTTTATTCTGCTTACGTATTTAGTTTGCCCTATTATTACAGACAGCTAAGTTAGATAAAATTTAATATATAGAGAGACACTGGCCTCTCAAGGAAGTCAGCACAAAAATAAAGACATCAGAATTGTGGCTGGAGGGGGCTGGGGATGTAGCTCAGTGGCATAAGCGCTTGCCTGGCAAGTGCAAGGCCCTGAGTTTGATCCCTGGCACCAAAAAAATTAAAAATAAAAAATAAAGCCTGATACTTAGGCCTTTTATTTTGAAATGGAAACCGAGGTCAAGATTACATTTATTGTACACAAGAACCACTGGATGTTTCAGCAAGGAAATATTTGAAAATTTACAAAGATTAATTTTGTGGCACTACGCTGGGGATGTAGCTCAGTGGTACAGTGTTGCCTACTATGCACAAGGCCCTGAGTTCAATCCCTAGTACCCCACACAAAAATAAAAATAAAAGAATACAAAGAAATCTTGAGGATACACAATGTCTATTTGGGATCTACTTTGGGCAAAGTGACCACATCTACATGAAACAGCTACAGCCAGTCTAAGCCGAACTATCCCAGAGATGGCCTGAATTAAGGGATACAAGGTCACCAGACTCCAGGGAGCCCACCCACAGGTTGGTTGAGCTATGGGGCTTGAGTTACATAGGTCAGTGTGGGGAAGACCCTGTGATCCCTCCTAACAGAACACACAAAGCCGGGCATGGTGGTGCATGCCTGTAATCCCAGCACTCAGGAGGCTGAGGCAGGACAATCCTTGCAAGTTCGAGTCCAGCCTGGGCTACAAAGTGAGCTCCAGGCCAGCCTGAACTGCATAGCAAGACCCTGTCTCAAAAACACCAACCCCCCCAAACGAAAACAAAACAAAACAAAAAACCACAACACAGAACACACAGCAGCAGAAACAAAGGTAGCAGAACCATGCATATTTACTATGAAGCTGACAGAGCTGAAGCTTACTAAGGTGGACCCTTCCACAAGCCCGTTTATGGGGAACCTGAGAAATGTTGCAACACTATAAAAGCTACATTGGAGAGAAGATAACTCAAGATGTGGGGGAAATAAATTAGGACGGTATAGAGCAGTGCCTCAGTTTTTGAACTTAGATGACTTGAGAGGTGACTGCATTTATCTTTGTGTGGGAATGGGCCGCAGTGGGAATGGGCCGCAGTGGTGTTCGTCATCCGACACTGTTTGTTGGGTTTCGAGCCAAGGAGGCAGGATCTTGCCCGAGTTTATTGGGGATGAGAAGTTGGTGCCTACTTGGCCTGGCCCCTGGTTCTCTGCACTGGGCTATGGTTTCGTTTATGACTCTTAGGTGGTCTTGGTCCTGATATACCAGGAAGAGCAACTGGCTAGAACAGTTGTGTCACTTTGGCTAAGTGGTACAGTAACAACAGCATTGAACATAGATAGCCCGGAAAATGGCAAACTGGGGTAAATATTAATTTGCCACCTTTACATGTACAAACTATATTTGTGGTTCTATAACAAATCTAAAACAAACCAGAAAACCGTATACAGTAATTATCCCTCAATATGGTGATTTTACTCTCAGGGGAGAAAATTTAAAGGGGGTTGGGGGAAAAAATAGAGAAATAGGAAAAGATAGTAAAAGCAAGGCTGGAGGACAAAGGAGGATTACACAGACTTTGGGAGACTAGTGAAGACAGGAGGGAAAGAGAGAAGGAAGAAATAAAAACAAGAACAAAACACCAGAGACAAGGTTCGTACGCATAAAAACAAGAACAACGCAGAAGAAAAAGTCCACTTCGATGCGAGTCTCTGCTGTTACAGGTAGACAAAGTGAGCTCACAGAGCCTAGCTCTGCGCTGATGAATCGTGGCAAGCCTGCCTAGATTTATGGTGGGGCAGTAGGAAGTCCCAGCCGCCTGCAGCTTTAGTTCCACTGAGGTTCAGGCTGGTTTCTGGCTGTGAGGCTGGAATCCAGTTTCTTCAGTCAGCAACACTCTGTGTGCCTCCTGCTGGCTGGATCTGGGTTTGTTTGTTTGTTTGTTTGTTTTTTAATGGCCTCAAACTCATGGCAATCCCCCTGCCTGCACATTCTGAGTGCTGTAATTACAGGTGCGCATGAAATGCTCACACCTGCTATCTTTTGTTTGTTTTTTTCTTTGTTTCAGACAGGGTCTCGCTATGCAGTTCAGGCTGGCCTTGTACTCACTTTGTAGCCCAGGCTGGTCCTGAACTTGCAGCGATCCTCCTGCCTCAGCCTTCTGAGTGCTGGGATTACAGATGTACCCCAGCACATCTAGATTTTTTTTTTAACGTAAAAGAATGAGGAGGATGAGGATATAGCTCAGTGGAACAAGCACCCGCCTGGCAAGCGCAAGGTCCTGAGTTCAATCCCCGGCACCGCAAAAAAAAAAAAAAAGTAATAATAAAAGTAAAAGAACAAAAACACATTAACAAACAGACAGCCACTTACAAAGTAACACAAGAGTAGTAACATCTGGATTTTTAAAATTCTATTTTATTTATTATTTTTTGAGACAGGGTCTCACTATGTAGTTCAGGCTGGCCTGGAACACACTATGTAGTCCAGGATAGCCTCAAACCTGTGGTGATCATCCTGCCTCAGCCTCCAGAGTGCTGGGATTATAGGCACGCATCACCACACCTAGCTTCACAGGTGGATTACAAGGAGGGTTACCAACCAGGCATGATGTGACTGAACTACATAGTGAGATCTTGACTCACATAACCAAAAAGGAAGAAAAAAAAGTGCATTACTGCCCACCAAGTTGAATTTTACAGTTTGAACAACATTGCTCTAGGTATGTACCTTGACATACATATGTCAGGTCTTTTCAGTTTAGTCCCGCTTTGCAAGTCAGTGGCAAATTGTTTTCCGAAGTGTACTAAATTACTGTTCATTGATACTGTCAAATACTTCTATTCATCTACCTTTATTTTATTTTTTAATTGTGGCGGTGCTGGGGATTGAACCCAGGGCTTTGTGCATGCAAGACAAGAACTCTACCACTGAGCCCCATCCTCAGCCCCATCCTCTACCTTCAGAATCACCCAGGCTTCATCATGTTTGTGTGTGGAGAGGCCATGCAGTAGTACAGCACTGTGGGCTTCATTTGGGTCTCCCTGATGAATAAACCAGTTGAGCATCTTTACATGTTAGTCACGTGTGCTTGCCTTTCTGAGGTACGCTTGTGATTCTTTTCTAAGGGGCTGTCCGTCTTGTGGACTGAGGAGGGAACTTTACAGCTTGCATGTGAATGCTTTCTTTGCCATGTGTTAAGCGCCTCCAGTTTTTGATATGCTTTGTCATTTTCAGTGGATCTTTGGAGAAACATTGTCTTTTGAGTATCAATATAGTTGAATTTCTTAATCCTATTTGGTATTTAGAACCTTTGGGGTCTTGTTCAAAAAATTCATCCGCTGACCTAGGATTATACAAACATCTGCTGATGCTTTTCTTTTCAACATTTCAAAGTTTTACCATTAAGACTTAATATTTAACCCATCTGTAGTTGTGTGTGTGTGTGTGTGGTGTGAGCTATAAAAGCTGTTTCACTTTCTTCTCTTTAATAACTGTCCTAGCACCATTCTCTCCCTTCTGCCTCTGCCATTGATATCGGCACCCAGGTGTTTCTGGTCCCTCCTCCCGATTTTCTTAAGTTTTCTGTTCATCATTCCATTTCACATACAAGCTTTTATAGTTTATTTATAAACCTTAAGCTAAAGGGCAAGTGACCAAACTCTGCTGTCTCAGCCATTCTTACCTCTACCTATACAGGGTGTGGTCAGAATACACAGTGAAAGTTTAAATTTTTAAAAATTATTACCGTAGAAGATGCGTTGCCGTGAATCCCAATCAAACTACCCCTCCTGGCCTTGAACGCACTTCCGTCATTCTTACCGCTTTCTGAAGCAGCTCTTCCGGGAAGCCCTCTTTTGTGAATGTCCAGATCCGCGGTGTGTGGCTGCCTAGCTGTCCCGCATTGATTCAGAGTTTCCCTTTCATGGTCATGTCCACTTTGGGGAGGAGCCGGAAGTTACGTGGCGCCTCTGATGTGCTGAGTAAGGCGGGTGAGGACTCGCTGTCATGTTTTTCTGAGCCGGCCTTTCAGTTGGATGGTGATCGGCAGCATTTTGATCATACCTCGTAAAGTCAGGAGAAAGCACTTCCAGAACTGCTTCGGAAAGTGGTAAGAAGGTTAGGTAAGTGTGCTTTTTGAAACGAGTGGGAGTATTTTGGGGGAGATTTATGTATCTTTTACTATAAGTTCTTTAACTTAAACATTTACTACGCATGTGGCTCACACTGTTCATAACATGCACCAAGAAGTCCAGCGGGGCTCTGGAGCGCTCCCCGTCGCTCCACCTATGACTGGCAGGGCGCAGGCATAGCCCCTCCCCAGACCAGGAGCCAGAGAGACTGGCGTCTCCCACACCTCTCCAAGGGCTGCCCCTGGGGACCAAGCCTGTCTGTACCTTTGAGGAGGACCCAAAACACAGCAAAGCCCAGGGCAACTCTTAGCCCAACCCTCTCCCACAGGGGACGCTAGTTGAACATGGGAAGGAGCTACCTTAGCGCAGAGAAGGCTCTTAGCGTAGGAAATTCCAGTAGTTCTTATTGGGCTGCTGATCTGACACCTTAAGGTTGTATAGCACGTTTGCTATCTTCTCAGTCTAGTTCTCCTGGTGAAGGTACTTAGTAGATGTTTGCCTTCAAAGCAACTTGGTGTCACTTTAAGGGGGCTTTTACATGGTTCTCAGGACTCGTTTTGGTAGCTCTTTGGGGTTCTTCTGTTTGTTTGTTACTCCCTGTGACCCTACACTGAGTGAACTCAACAACAGAATAAAGTCTACTTTACGTAGGATGTTTGTTTTATCTTTTCAGAGTATCCAACAAGTGATACTCATTTTAATATTTAAATAACAAAATTAAAAGTAAACCAAATCCTAAATGTAAATAATACTTTGTAAACATGCATTCACACACACACATGCATGCACAAATTCATCACTCAGTTTTTGTCCCAGAGAAACATAGGGACCGTGTTAGTCAGCTATTCATCACTGTGACAAAATACCTGAGGTGATGGACTTAGTAAGGGAAAAGGCTTACTCTGGCTCACGGTCGCAGAGGTTTCATCCACGGTCATGGTCATCAGCTCCGTTACTTTGGGTGGTGGCTGCATAATACATCACGCTGTGAGCATGTGGCAGAGGAGGCCACTTCACCTTGTGAACGCCAAGAAACAGAAGAGGCCAGAGTCCCAGCATTCCCTTTAACAGGCCTCTGCTCGTATTTCAGATGCAGAGACCCACTTCTGCCCCTTTTATTCTGTTTGATACTATTCTGGAACTCAAGACTATATGAAAAGTGAGATCTTTCAGGTGATATTCTTTTTCTTTTCTTTTTTTGCGGTACTGGGGATCAAACTCAGGACCTTGAGCTTGCCAGACAGGTACTTATTCTACTGAGCTATATCCCCAGTCCTCAGGTGATGTTCTTGTAGAATAGTTTTTTAATGGTACTTGGATGGTTTGCTACCGTCCACATCCTCCCCCACTGCCATTCAGAATGACTAAACTCAAGGTGTTAAGTGTACATGTGGTATCATTTATCAAAGTGATTTTAACTTGGGAGAACTTGAGGGTGTTTAGGTGCTATTTAAATAAGTAGTGAGATGCTAAATTCATTTTCTTTCATAGGGTGCTGCTATTTAGGTGCAAACTGGGTGCTGCAGTACACAGTAGTCAGACTGGTCACCACCATTGTAGCTTTGTAAGTACACAGATCTTAGTTACTGTTTTATATCCTTGAACCCTGAAGTAGAAACAACTGAGCAGAAAAACGCAGTATGAATTGTTAATAAAACAAGCCTAGGTGCTGGGGATATAGCTCAGTGGAATAAGCGCTTGCCTAGCAAGCGCAGGGTCCTGAGTTCGATCCCCAGTACCGAACAAAAAAAAAAAACAAGCCTAGCCTGCTAGAAAAATCTCAACATATAAAAGCCTTACTTTACCAAGATAAATAACTGTTAACAGGCAAAGAGTCAGCAGGATTTACATTCTTTCTAGAGTATACCATGAAGCACTTTCAAAAAGGTGCTTTTCCAAATGTGAACATTCACATAGCTTTGCATCAAGTTAAAGTATGTGACTTTGGGCTGAGTACATGAATTTATTTGGTACATAGTTAAATTAGATCATATGGAAGTACTATCAAAAAAAGTTGTGTTTTTCTGTAAACAACGTCAAGATTTTTTCAGGTCCCCAAGGGATTACTATTAAGCTACCTGGCAAAACTATTTCCTAAACATTCAAGAACTTCAGGTAATTCAAAGCAGGCAGATTATATGTTTTATCTACTAGTCCTTACTAAATTTTATGCTCAGAAAAGAAAGACAGAAAGGCAGGTTTTAAAAAAAAGAACAATTTTTTAAGCTTTTATATATATTAAAGTTTTTGCCTTAGAACATTTATATCTTTTTTGTTGTTGTTGTTTGAGAAAGGATCTTGTACTGTAGTCCAGGCTGACCTTCAAAAAACAGTGATCCAACCAGGCGTGATGGTGCACGCCTGTAATCCCAGCACTCAGGAGGCTGAGGCAGGATTGTTGGGAGTGCGAGACCAGCCTGGGCTACAAAGTCAGCTCCAGGACAGCCTGAAATGCATAGCGAGACCCTGTCTCAAAAGGACAAAAACAAAAAAAAACCAAAAGAAACCACAATCCTCCTGCCTCAGCCTCCCAAGTCCTAGGATTCCTCACGTCCTACTCTTAACCTTTTCTTTTCCAAACTAAATAGTATCTTCATACAGAATTTAAAATTAAAAAAATTTAAATGCCACTATCTAGAACTTAGTCTCTTTTTAAAACCAAGACAAAGTGTATAGCAGACAATACCAATGTTCTGCAAAAGAGCACATAGCCTTTCCTGTTTTCTTTCCAGTAGGTTGATATTCTCCTCTGGTTGCTTTTCCCCATAAGAAATGTTCAATGTTTTTGTTTTGTTTTGTTTACCTTATAGAATATAACCAAACTGTGATGGAAGAATTTCATTTCGATCGAAGTGTTTCCAATTCTCTGTGCTCACCAGTGAGGGCTGCTGACCTGTGCTGTCCCAGAGCCCAGCAATGAACATGTATTTATGCAGGTAGCAGACTGAAGCGCTGTTACCTCCTGGTTGACTGTATTACATCTCCTCCAGGTTTCCCAGCTCTGGTTGAAGCTCATTCTTGTCCTCTTCCAGGTTTAGTGTCTCCTTTTTATATTGTTCCTCCCGTTCTTTGTGCAGTTTTCTTCCTACCTCTAATGGCATTGCTGTGTTCAGCCTCAGGTGCCATTACGGTGCCTTCGGGCGAATTCTTCGAGTCTTAGAACGGCCTTCATCTAACGGAGGCACTTCGCCTTCCAATCTGCTTTGCAAGGCTTTATGCTCCATTCTGTAATATCCTTGCTGAGCTGCTTTGCTTCATTTGCCTTCTCCACCTCCAGAATCTGCTGCTTCTGCTGTTCATGTAGACTGTGAGTTCTGCTTTGCAGAAAAGCTCTGTCCTCTTCAAGCTGCGATAATCTCATGAGCCCTTGATTTTTCTGATTCTAAATCTTTAACCGTAACTGCCTGGGTCATTGGAGATGCCTGAAGGACTCCAACGTGCCCGGCTTTGAGGACAAGCTCTGATGTGTGCTGCTCTGAACGTCCTCTGGCAGCTGCTGGCTCACTTTCTGCTGCTTCGTGTTTGCTCAATAAGGCCATTTCTCGCCCTTCGGCATCACCTAGCTGTTTTTGAAGCACCTGAGCATTGCTCTCTGCTGTGACAAGTGCCATCTGAAGCAAGGGTCAAGAAGACTGCTAGTTTCGTCCCGGGCTGTCTGTAACTCAGTCTTACGGTTTTTTCTTAAAACTGCTTCCTGTCGCTGAAATTCTTTTTGAAGATCAGCTTCCTTTACTTTGCTAGCCCAGTGAACTCTCTTCAGCTTGCCTTCATCCTCTTCGATGAACTTTTTCAAGCCTGAGCTGTTTTAAGACCTCCACCTCTTCCTGTGCAATTTCACTGCCTTCTCCCGATCCTGCGGCTACTTCATTTCTTGCATCTCCGAACAGTGAGCAGTCCATAAATCTTCCACTGTTAACTGTCTGTGTCTCTCAAACTGCACCTAAAGCTGCTCAAAGCGCTGCATCTTTGCTTTGGAGCTCCTTCTGATCTGCCGGGCCTCTCTGGATGCAGTTACTAGGTGCTGGACACGCGGGTCTTCTGCACTATTTGCAGACCCTCACCCTGTGCGTATAGGCTTGAAATTCTGTCAAAGCCTGCTGCTTCATTTTTATGTTCTCTTCTGAGGATGCTTCTAAAACCTGAACCTTCCCCTTGAGTTCTAACTCCTGTCTTACTTTGCTTTTATACTGCGGTACTTTTTTTCTCATTGCTGCGAGAATTTGTTGGATTTCTCCTTCGCGAACATCTTCGGAGGCCTGAATTGCAGATTCATGCTCATCACTTTCAGGGTTGGAAGCATGGACTGCCTTGGTGAGTTGCGCGACATCCCCAGGTGCAAGTCAGCTCCCAGCTCCAACCCGGCGGCGCGAACCGGGAGCGCACAGGTGGGGCAGAGGCCACCATTTTCCCGCAACCTCGCGGCCACTTCCGGCGGGACGCGCACGCGCGCGCGGGGGCACGCCGGGGGCGGGGCCACCGTCCACCCGCGAGGGCGGCCGTTAACGGTCGCTACCGGCAGAGGGCGTGCCAGTGCTGTTCGTTAGGCTTCGTGCGCTGAGCAGCCTGTGATGCAGCCGTCCTCCAGGAGCGGGTCCCCTGAGGTAGGCAAGTGTGCAGACGCTGGGAGGCGCTGATTGTGAAATCTATTTGAAGGGGCCTCTAGGATACTTTAGGGGGGAAATGATCTATAATCATAAAGGTTTAACAATCAACCTTTTCATTTATTTATTTATCTTGTTGCTCTTTTTGAGACAGGATCTCGCTATGCAGTTCAGGCTGGCCTTGAACTCACTTTGTAGCTCAGGCTGGCCTCAAACTTGCAACAACCCTCCTACCTCGGTCTCCTGAGTGCTGAAGTATGCGCTTATCCACCACGCCCGGCTTCAACCTTTGTAAAATCAGGCGGCATAGCTTTTCTGCAGTAAGCTAATGATTAGTCTTTCTAGCTCAGTGTATTGGTCTTATTTTTGCATATTTCCTTCAAGCTGGCAGAATAATCCTGGTGACATGTCCAGAAAAATGGCATACGCCTGTAATCCCAGCACTCGGAGGCTGAGACAGGAGGATTGTTGCAAGTTCAAGACCAGCCTGGTCTACAAAGTGAGCTCAAGGCCAGCCTAAACTTTGCATAAGGAGACCGTCTCAAAAAGAAAAAAAATAAATAAATAAAAAATGAAACTAATTTTGAATCATCTGTGGCCAAAGCCAAGTGCTTTTCTAATGCTCATTCAGATAAACTGAGTTCTAATTTTAAGTATTGCTGTCACTATACTTTAAAATACGTGATTTAATGATGAAGTTGTCCCATCTTACCACATTTTATAGAACCTGTGAGCTGCTCGTCTATACGATGAAGGAAATTTTAGCGTTTCAGATGTTTCCTTGGACTGAATTGGTAAGAATAAATAGTATGTCACAATTGGTAAATAAACACTCACCATAATTACAAGTTGATCTCTATCATTAAATATTTTAGGCATAGTTTCTTGGAATAAAGCTTAATTGCTTCTTTTTCATCTTGAAAATTATACAAAGAAATTGAGGAAAGTATACATACCTCTCTACAGCCTGAAAGCACATTGACATTTTTGTTGTCTGGTGGCTCCTACTCTGACCTGTTGACTGTGTCTGTTTACTTATCTGATTCTCATTGGGTAGCTTTCCGGGTGTGTCATAAATAAAAGCAGTGCCCCTAAGTAACAAGAGAACCACACACACACACACACACACACACACACACACACACACTGGGCATATTCTGTAAGAGAAGCTGTCTAATTGGGACACAACAGCCCAGGTTTAAATAAAAATGGGACAATAAAATTCTCTGATATTACATAGTTAGAATCAAAGGAAATTAAGACCACAACAGTTCTAGAAACTGAAATGTTCTGATAAGTATTTGATCCTGTGGATTTAAAGTTCATATGTTTGATTTAAAATCTTTGGTTAATGCTTTCAGCAGAATAATCACTCAGATGTGACGCATTGTGTGAAAGCTTTATATCCAAAGTTTTTCCAGCTGTGTGTTTTCTTTCTGACAAATAATGTTTTTTTCTGGGAATGTACTCTTTTTTCTCTTTTAGACAGACTCTCACTGCGTAGCTCGGGCTGGCCTTGAACACACCATGTAGCCTTGCATGGCCTCAGACTCAGGGTGATCTTGCTGCAGCCTCTCAAAGGCTGGGATCAGTCTGAAGAAATGATCAGTATTTTCTTTGACTCTAAGGCCTCTTATTTGTTATACCAGAGCCTGCAAACAACTGAAAGCCCAGTGACAGGAATTAGTGAAAAATATGATAATTCTGTTAACCAAAATATTAGTCAGTTCTTAAGAATAACCCTTATAAAGCCTGGCATGGCGGCGCACACCAGTAACCTCAGCACTCTGGAGGCTGAGGCAGGAGGATCATTGTGAGTTCAAGACCAGCCCAGGCTACAAAGTGAGCTCATAGCCAGCCTGAACTGCATAGCAAGACCTGTCTCAATAAGACAAAAAGAAACAAAAAACTTATAAAATACACAAAATTTTATATTTAGTGTATGAGAGCTACTAAAAGCTTATATGTGAAGATGTAGCTCAACATAGAGAGCTTCTTAGCATGTGCCAGGTCCTGGGTTTGACCTGCAGCTCTGTAAAAGTAAAAAAGAGAAAAAAAAGGGTATTAGTGCAAGAGTGGCTGGATAGGCGTCTGAATATCTTTATCCTTTATTGCTTTCATATTCTGAAGTATTTTTAATGATCATTTTAATGGAAAAAGTGAACTTTTAGGAAAATATTTTTGCGATTCAAATGCTACTCCGTTTTTATAATTGAGTTCTAAAATAAATCTCAAGCATTTATTTTAAAAATGAAGTTCACTTGGACTAAAATACAAATACGACCCTGAAGAAAAATTGTTTTCCTCAGTCTTTATTTCAAGGTCACACTTGTGTTGAGATGGTACTTAACTTGCCTTAGTATAGTACAGTGTTACCTACGGCAGACTAGGTAATAAGCCAAGCCCTTCAACATGGTGATTTGTATTTGAAAGCCATTACAAGTTTGCTGGGTTTTTTTGTTTTGTTTCAGCTGACAGCTCTTTCCCTCCATTAATGCCTGTCCAGTAAGTTACCTTCTCTCCCTGAGCCCCCGTGAGGGAGTGTTTACCCTCGGGGATGGTGTTTTGCGTCTCCTGCGAGGGCCCTGAGGCTGTGTGCTCCTCCACAGCGAACAGTAAAAGCCGGTTGTCCATCTACACGCAGAGCGGTAAAGCCTAGCAACAAATTACCACGTTGAAGGGCTTGGCTTATTACCTAGTAGTCTGCGGGTTGCACTGGGGTTTTAAATTTTTAAAATGACATTTTTAAAACAACTGCTTGTTTTCTGCTTGATGTCGATTTGGCGTGTACCTTTTCCCAACATACAGGCAAGCAGTAGCCGTTGCTTTGTTGGTAAAAGTTGGCGTTATTTCTGAGAAGCACACACAGGGGTGGCAAAGTGTAGAAGTGGCCACAGGACTCAGGTAAGTAGTGTGCTGTCTGAACTCAACAGAACTTTTGGTTTTTAAGTGTTTTTTACAAATACTTCCACTAAACCTAACAGCGAGCAGACCATGGTGCTAGAACCCCTTGCACTCGCCCTACAGGTGAGAGAACAGGAATCCTACAGAAACTGGCCAGGAGCACCGCTTTGTGCCAGGAGCCAGGAGCAGAGCTAAAACCCCGAGTTGGGTCTTCATGGTCCGCTTTGTTTCTGCTTTTTTCCTTAGTCTCTGGGTGGTGATTGAGAACAGCGAGCTAATCAGTCTTTGAGGTACTTTGCTAACCACACTCGGTTTGGGCAGTGTGAAACAGATTCCTGGGGGGGTCTTTTTGAGACAGGGTCTCGCTATGCAGTTCAGGCTGCCCTGGAATTCTCTCTGCAGCCGAGACTGCCTCAGCCTCCCGGGGTTGGGATCACAGGTGTGCGCCACCACACCCGGCTAGACTCAAATTCTGTTCCTTTTCTGAACAGGTAACAAAAAAATGTTTGGGAAAAGGAAAAACTAATACAATAGGAAAAGTTATTAAAACGTAGGTACTTTTGCAAAGCACGTGGAGAAGAACAGTGTGGAACACTGGCTCGGTGTCCCGCCACGGCCCCTGTCTCCGCTGTTGCAGGTCGCCCACTGCCCGCGGCGGCCCGGCGTGGTCCCGCCCGGCCGCCCTCCCGGCCCGCAGCCCCCGCAGCCCCCGCAGCCCCGGGGGCTCGGCCGCGGCGCAGCTCTTCTGGGGATGCTTCGGAGCCCAGGTCGTGCTGTGAAGAAGCGAGGCGTGTTGGCGAGCACTGCCCTTCGGTTCTTCCAGGCCCAGCGCGACTCCTTGGATGGAAAGTGGAGAACGGAAGCCCGCATGCTGGCCCGGAGCGCGTAACCGGGAGTGCCTTCCCACAGCGCCCCCCAGGGTTTCCAGCGCCCTTGGCGCAGTCTACGCATGCGCATCCTCGGCCGGTGGGCGGGGCGGGGCGGGGCGGGGCGCGCCCCCTAGCGGGCACTGGCGGGCACTCTACTGCGGGTGTTGGCGGAACCTGGTCAAGAGCTGCTCCAGCACGGGGTGGGCGGTGATCGCACGGGGTTGCACCTGTAAGAATGACTGCATCCTGGGCTGCAGCAGAAGCCCTGAAAAATCTCTGCAGCCATGGCATACAGCATTCAAATTATCCACGTTCACAAGTCAGGAGTTTTGAGCAGGAGCAGATACACTTTGGTTTGTTGCTTCTAAAATCCCCACGTTCCTAAAACGCACAGATGCTGCATGACTGTACGCAGTAAAGCAGGACTCCTGACCACAGGACCACTGTGATAGTCTCAGTTGTGACCAGAGCACAACGGAGTCTTAAGCTTGACGGATGAGCCAGGCGCCCTGTGAGAGGCTGGGGCAGGAGGATTGCAAATTTGAGCCCAGCCTGAGCAATTTAGCTTATTGGGGAGACTGTCTTAAAATTTTAAGAGGATGGGAAATGCGGATCAGTGCAAAGGGTTTGAGCCCCATGGCTGGGGGAAAGAATCGAGAGGCAGTAGCGAGGAGGGGAGGAGAGCGCCGGAGCGCTGAGGAAGAATAAAGAGAAAAAGTCGGGGACATTACCGAGGGCCGCAAGGTCGGGCGGGACGAGGGCAGAGCCCTGGGGAGCCCGGCCAACGCGCTTGCTCCAGCAGGACAGCAGGCCGAAAAGGCGGGTGTCCACCATTTATTCCGCTTGTCCTGGGCATGCCCCGCGTCTCATTTCACTTAATCCTTAGGTGAGATGGTGTCAGACGGTCCTCATCTTCGAAAAAAGAAACTTACACTGAGTGGGAACTTGTCCAAGGTCCCTCTAGGATGCTTTAGGGGGAAAACTGATCTACAGTCATGGATATTAAGGTTTAATCATTAACCTTTTTAAAATCAGACAGCATAGCTTTTCTGCAGTAAGTTGAAGGACATTTTAGTTTTTCAGGTGCTTGGACTTGCTTGGTAAAAATATGTTACAACTGGTAAATACTCAGCATAATTATAAGTTGGTTTCTAACATTGAATATTGTTAGGCATAATTTCTTGGAATAAAGCTTAATTGCTTCTTTTTCATCTTGAAATTTATACAAACAATTTGAAAAAAGCCATACATACCTTTATATACAGTATGAAAGTACATTGACATCTTTGCTGTTGGGGGGCTCATACTCTGACAGGTTCCTAGGACAGTTACATTAGGTGATACCCTGTGTATTGTTGTCTTTCTAGCAGTTATTCTGAGTAGAATAGATAAGCATGATATCCTGTCTATATGATATTAGCATAAAACTTGCGTTTTAATGAACAATGACCCCAGTACCGCCAAAAAAAAAAGAACAATGAGTAACTGTATAACTATCTTTATCTTGTGTACACATACATTTTTTCCTTTTTTTCTTTCTTTCCTCTTTCCCCCATTATAGTTTGTCTTTAGAACAGTTTCTTCCCAATTCACAATATTCTCTCTACTTTCTTTCTAAAAATAAATATGATGCCAAGCGTAAGAGGGTTAAACCCAAGAGCTCGGATGCCATGCGATTTCGGGGGGACAGAGCCATGTCGGTGTCCTGGGGCAGGCGCCCAAAGACGCTGGGTTAACAGTCAGTGTGCTTGCAGGACCTTCCTGAGGGATGATTTCTGGCAGTGGCTTGCATACAAAATAGTAAAGTAAACGTGCAAAAGCTACTGAACTGTATCCTTGAAATGAGTGAATTAAGGTATGTAAAGTAAGCCTCAAAAAATGTTGCTGAAAAAAGAAATGTAACACTTTCTAAATGAAGCCAAGAAAAAATATCCACTCAGAAAATGCCTGTGGTTGTTTTCTTTTTGCGACACCAGTGATGAAACTCTGGGCCTTGTGCACATCAGATAAGCAAGCACTCTACCACCAAGCTGTATCCTCAGCCCTCAGGAAGATGAAAACTGCATGTTTATATATGCACAAAAATGTCTAGAAGGACATTCACTGTTCACAATGATGAGCTCTCAGAAACACTTTTGTGAGGGATATCCAGGAATGGTTTTACTTATTTTTGTCTTTTTGAGACAGGGTCTCACTATGCAGTTCTGGCCTTCAGCTCACTTTGTAGCCCAGACTGGTCTTGAACTTGCAATGATCCTCCTGCCTCAGCCTCCCAGTGCTGGGATTACAGGCCTGTGCCAACACGCCCAGCCAGGAATGGTTTTAATACCCTGTCCTTCAGAATAACATTTGGTAAATGATTACATTTGAGACAATTTGAGCACCATGTTGTGTTTCATAGAAACAAGATTTTTCTTTTAGCTCAAAGATGTGGGGCGGACACAGATGACAAAGAGGTAGCATCTGCCAGCATTTGGTCCTGCTGGAGGACCTCGGGGGTATTTGTCTTACTTTTATTTGCATCTCCAATGTATGGGGGGGGGACCGCTCTATGAGGTTAGAAATTAGATTATTTGAGCTGGACATGTATGGTGGCATAGTGATCCCAGCACTGTGGGGGGCAAAGGCAGGAGGATTCCAAGCTCAAGCCTGTCCTGGGCAATTTAGTGAG
>PVLD010027877.1:0-20154 GCA_004027595.1 Dinomys branickii
GGGTGACCTCAGGACAGCCAAGGGGCTATGCGGATGCTCTCGTTCTTATCTCTACCACCAGGTGGTGTTCAGCCCCACCCAGCTGTCCAGTCTCACCAGTGCTCAGGCTGCGGCTGTCACCCCGGAGCAAATGGCCCTTCTGAGTCCTGAGCAGCGACGCGCAGTTGCACGGGCCCAGCATGAGGGGAAAGAGACTCCTCAATGGCTGAGTGAGTCCCCACAGCATGACCCTCCACCTCCTGACCCCAGTCTAAGCCCTGCTGTGGTGCTGCCTGGCCTTTAGGGCTGCCTCCGTCTCCCTACACGGATCCCTCAAGTGAAGCATCGGTGGGCAGAGAGCTAGTTTTGAAGTTTCAGTGGCTTCTGGGAGCAAAACTGGACGCTCCCACTACTCCTTGTGTCATTATAGGTCGAAGCTCAGCGTGGGGTCCTCAGTGCTGGTCCCAACCCTCCTGGGCCCTGGCACTGACCAGCTTCCTTGTGCCCCTGCTGTGACCTGTCTCTGCAGCTGAGGGAGATGGCTGGAGGGAGAAGCCTTGCATCAGAATAAATAAAGTACATCCTAATTATTCCCAGCAGCTGGTGAGGAACATTGGTAAATGCTAGGGCTTTCCACCCACCCGAGAGCCAGCTTTTCGGGCATGCCATACCTGAAGTTCCCTTCCGTCATAAATAACCCACTGCTTCTTTTCATTTCCTGGGGGCTGCCCCTTCCTCATTTCACCAGTAGAAGTAACACAGGACAGATGGAGCATAGCGAGGAATTTCTACTAGAATATAAATAAGGAGGAGAAGAGGAGTTGAAAGAAGAGGAGGGGATAGGGAAATAAATAAAAGAGGAATCAAGATATGTCATGTACAGGTATAAGTTCCCTCTAATGAATATGGTCATTGTGTATATCTAAATTGTACCAGTAAACTTAAAAAAGCCCTGCAAGCGTAGATCTGTTTATCTGAGTAACCACTTTGAAGATAGCAATATATAATACAACAACCATTGTTAATTTCCTATCACCTTGTTTTGAAATTCCGTATCATTTTTATTGTTTTTATATTGTTTAATGCATGTCTTTGTTTTTGTTATTTAGTTTTTGTTTTTTTTTCTCTTTAGAATAAAAAAGTAGAATGGAGGCAGGGCTGGGGGCAGGTCCAAGGCAAGTAGAACTGGCCACTGTGAAATGTGTAGAATGTCTGGTGATCTTGAGTCACCTGCTTGAGATAGGGAGTTAATGTCTGTCATGGATAAGAGGTGTAGGGATGTGGATATCTTATCTTCTTTTCAGATACCACTTGAGCAAATAGCCAATCAAATAGTTGATATCCATCAAATAGTTTACTCCATCAATGACTATTAATCCTTGATCTCTGCTTTCCATAATCTGAGTTTCTTCTTTTAGCACTGCCTGACTTCCCTGCTCTGGTGACTCATTTCCAATTACCTCTTCACACAATCTGAATTTCATTTCAGATTCTATTGCTGTTATGGTTTAAATCTAGATGTTCCCCCAAAGACTCATGTGCTCATAGGTGGGAACTTGGGAAGGTGATTGGATTGTGTGGACACGATACTTATCCACATATTAGTCTGCTGATGAGTTTACAGCTAAATGTGATGTTGAGAAGTAAAGGCCGGTTGGAGGAAGTGGGATGCTGGGGCCATGTCCTGAATGGTCTATCTCCCTTCCTCAATATTTGATCTCTCTCTCTCTCTGCTTGCTGTGTGCCATACCATGAGCTGTTTCTCTTCTGTCATGCTGCCCTGCCTTGGAGTCAGCCAGCTATAGACTGAAATCTCTAAAAACTGTGAGACAAAATAGATCTTTCCTCTTTTAACTTGAGGGTATCAGGTATTTTTTCCCAGCAATGAGAAAGTAACTAAGGCAGTTATATTCCTGAGGGTCGACCCTGTCACATCTCAACTGCTGTAAACCTATGCCTGTCCTCACCTTAAATCCAGTAATGTCTCACCTCTGACTTGCCCAGCTGATCCAAACTATAGAGTCAAAGACACAGCCCATAGCAGGAATGTCCATTCTTCTGGTATCATGCTTCTGGAGTCTTAGGTTCTATAGGATCTTTGAGAAGCAGCTCTCCTAGAGAGGAGACAGGGATTAGAGCAAAGATTGTTCCCACCTGCCCAGTGCTCTTTCTTAGGCACAATATATCTGGCTGTTTTCAAAGCACCTGCTCCCTCTCCCTCCCCACCCACATCCCCCTTCCTTATTTAGACCCCTGTTTAACCCCAGAGTTCCTTTACCTTGTTTAGCGGGGGCCGTCTGATGTGCACTCTCGCACAAAGTCCAATGTCCAGGTTAGATAGACAAGTGAAGAAGTACCCCAAATGTTAGTTCCACACTGACTCCAAGCCATGCTCCTGGATCAGTTGCTCCACCAGAGCTCACAAAGATTCTATTAGTAAACAACCAGGGATATATGGCTTTATCTAGACCTGTAGAAACTCTAATAAGTCTATAATCAAAAGCCTGAGTGTGAATTAATAATACTTTTATTTTGGCGAAGATAGTTTGTTACTGTCATCATGTATGCAAAGAAACTTGCGAAAATGGTGCAGTAAGCATGATGTAGGGAAATAAACAGAGATGGTAAACAGAACTGAGAAAGAATTATTCAATGAGTTCTGCATGCATTGTCCCTGCCTTGCTAATGAGCAGAGGATCCCTGCAGACAGCAACTGAAGGGATAAGCTCTGAAACAGGAAGAGGCAAGAGAACCTTCTGTTAGCTGTAGAGGAACATACGGGAGAAAGCAGAGAAATGTGAAAACAGAGCGGAAATGCCAGATTCCCAGGTATCTGTGTGAGAGCAGGCGGCGGCACGGGAAGGGCATTCTTGTCTCACTTCGTCATCCTGACCATGCAGATGACTGTCAGAGTTGAAGAGAAAGAGGGTCTGCCAGAGCGGAGGACACAAAGACTACTACCCAACATGAGTGAAGGGACCCTGTTTACCTTTCAGAAAGAACCATGGTGTGGGAGGTTCTTACATGCTGAACATAGGGAAACCCTTCCATCAAGAACAATAACACTGCAAACACTTACTGAGACTTTCTGTGGACCAGTGATTTTACCTGGGTCATTTCACTTATTCCCCACAACAACCTAAAACATCTCAAATTACAGATAAGGAAACTGAAGCATGTAATTTAAAGAGTACTTCCCCACTCACTCCTAGTCAGAATATGTTGCTCATTATTTGCCAAAAATATAAATTCTTGGCTAGAACCAAAAACAAGAGTTCTTTCTTTGTAAGTCCAAAATCAAACTGTGTATATGATAATATACAGCAAAAACTGGGTTTATGGCAGTTTCCAGTGCAGAAATGATTGTGGAGACCCAACCAGCAGAGACAGGACTGTGGAATCAGTTCAGTTCCTAACACCAAGCCACATGTTCTGAAATTTGAGTCGTTATATCTTCCCCCCTTGAGTCTTTCTCCTACTATCAGACTAAAGCCTAGTGTCTTAGTTTTCCATATTGCTGGGACAAAATACCTGACGCTCACCACAGAAAGGAGGAGAGATTTATCTTGGCTCAGTTTGTAGAGGGTTTTAGTCCATAGCCGGCTGGCTCCAAGGCAGGAAAGCATGGCATGGTTACTCACGGCATGGCAGATAGGAAATGGAGAGAATCAAGGGAGAGGGTGATGGGGAGACAAACCGTTCCAGGCCACATCCCCAGACACCCCTGTTCTGACCAGACTCCATCTCCCAACATCACATTTAGCCTCAAATGCATCAGCAGATTACTGATGAATATTACTTTCCTGTGAACCAATCACCTCCTGAAGGCATCACCTGTAAGCACATGGGGCTTTGTGGGGACATCTAGAAACTAACCATAATATCTAGATGTGATACTTCAACAGAAAGGCTAGAATCCAGAGCCAAGGCCTACCTGGGGGTTCAGAAATGTGCCCATACCCATCTCTTACCTCTGACATCAACCCAGAGTCACACATGTGCTCCTTATCTGCACGCCCCTTGGGCCCACACACACCCCAGGCACTGACTTGCTGTCTCTGTTATTTCTTCTTTGTATTATCTGGCAACTGTTTTATTTATATCCTTAAATTCCTGGTATTCTTTCTTTCTTCCTTTTCTTAGGGTGACCATATGTCCTGGTTTTTCCAAGATGGTCCTAATTTGTACCCATTTCCTGGATTAATTAACAGTGACCCTATTTACTATCAGAAATGTCTTGGATGGATTGATCAATGATTGTCAATCCACCTGAGCTGCTCTTTAGTTTGCCTTGCTTCCTCCTACCCAGCTCCCCTAAAGACCTATCTCTAACATCTCGGAGGCCCTGGTAGACTCAAACAGTCTCTTTCCAATGCCACCCTTCTCCAAGGAGATGACCTTTCATGAGCCTCCTCATTCACCCAGATCAAGATCTGCTCACTTGTGCTTGAGGGCCAGAGGCAAAGGGATCAAGAGGCAAGTCAGGAATGGGGAGAGATAGAGGAGAAAAGGATTTTTGTGAGCACATAGCATAAAAGATAAGGAGCAGCCTCACACCAAGCGCCTGGCCAGTCTTGATCCATTCTTGCTTCGGTCAGCAATGGGGACATGGGCTTATCAAACAGACAGTGGTTATGGGGGAGAGCAAAGGGGGTTCCCTCTCCTGGGGCCCTTTTTACCATCTGCTCTCCCCCCGCCAGCTTACTCTCAGGGCCCCTCGCATCAATAAACTGCTGCTGCTCAGCTTGTGTCATCTCACTGAGCCTGTAATAACATCCAGCCAGGTGACCCTCAGGCCACCAGGTGACCCTCAGTGCATCCGCCACAACACATTCCATCTCTCATCTCTCAAGTGCAGACTGCAGGCAGACTGAGTCACCAGGTAAATTATCCAGTTCTAACCCCTGATGATCATAAATACCTTTCACTGAAGGAGCCAGAATAGAACTGAGAAAAAAGGAAAATGAGCATAAGTCACAGAAACAGAGAATGGAAGTGAGGATCGCTGGGGAAGGAGAGATATTAGGACCAGAGGGCTCTGTGTGAATTCCCCCAAATACACTAGAAGGAGGGGCCCATCAGTTAAGCACTCTAATTGAAGAAGACATTGAGGAGACTTCCCCAAACTTCTGACTTTGGAGCACGGTCATTTTCATCCACCTTGTCTTCTCCATCTCTGCGATTCCTTAAGATATGATTCTTTCCTCCACTCAGATAAGAGGTATAATGACCATGAGTCAAGGTGTAGAGATTGGAGCTACAGAATGTTGTACACAGCCACACAAATCAGAAGTGTAATACTTGGCCCAATTTACAGCATCCAGGTCAGTGGTGTGCTTCAACATCTGGGGGTCATAGCCGTTGTGTTGTTCCTGGATTGCAGTCAAACTAGTCAGTAAATATCTGAAAGTGACTTGTGAGGAAGAGGTGATTACAGAGAGGAAATTCCTCCCTAACCTTGAGTTATGGATTGATTTCAGTGGGTCAGAAAATTAGTATGGGTGGTCCAGAGTCTTGAGTCAGTGTTAGGGTGGGGCTAACAGTGGCAGCTGGCAGCTGTTAGTTAGCCATGTCTAACTTGCTCCACAGGAGGAGGAGGAACTAGAGGGAGGCTTAGCCTTGATAATTTCTTTAGGGACTTCCAGGGTCTATGCTTCCCCCATAGCTCAGCTGCCTGTGACAGGCTGGCTCACTTCCCCCAGATGTACACTGTTCTTTCCTCACATAAATACAACCCTAGAGACAGGGAAGGGAGCAGACTAAAGGGTGCTTCGAGAAGGGGAAACAGTGGGAGGAGATAGAGAGTGAAAAACATAGTTTCTGGTCTTTGGATTACAGATTTGGACAGTGGTTGCAACTAGAATTCCTTGGTGGTGGGAGCCATGACCGTTTTGTTACAGGTTCCCACAAATGCCCTTGCTTTTGGATCTTGGGCCCAACCTGAAACCTCCAAACTGCATCCCCAAGCTCCAGGGCTGGCATAGTTATAGCCCTTGTCTGTTACACAAGTGTTCTCTGTACTCCCACCTTCGATCCCATCACACCACCCAACTGTGTGCTCCTCACATGACTGAGGCGCAGACACCTCTGCGATTTCAGCCTCTTAATTCACTGGCAGTGTGTGCGCTTTCCACGGGAACGCAATCTCAGTGGCTAGAGACCCAAAGCCAGGAGTCTAAGCCTGGGACAGTAAGACATTAGCCATGGCTTGGGGCTCCAGCTACTGGATCCAAGAGCAGGAACTGGGGGTGCAAGACAGGAACAGGGAGAAAGGATGCAATTTGAAGTCAGTGGGTCACAAAACAAAGGAGCACCTGTGGAAGACATGTGCGGTAGATTTTGGAAATTGTTCATATTATTTGTGATGATAACTTCAAGTAAGTGTTTGGAGGTAAATGTTCCTATTTGTAGCTTCTCTTACATCATCTGTAGTAACAAGATAACTAAGAAGAACTGTTACTACAGTGGGTAAACTTATTTTTAAAGAGAGGAACATGATTCTTATCACCTATTTCTCCGGTAGTTAAAACGCATAGCATTCTTTTCAGAGTCCACATCATAGAAAGCGCTAAGTCCTTGCCTGTACCAAATTTTTACTGTCTTCTGTCATGTGAGTACAGATAACAAAAATGAAACAAAATAATCCATTGATAACTTTGGCAATTTGTAGCTATATTACAGAATTATCACAAAGTAATCAATAGAATTTGCAAAGGACAGATATTTTCAACATTTACAAGTACTGAACAATAACACACCTTTACAGGAACATAGTAAGAGTTCTAGTGCTTGCATGTTATTGACTTAATATGTACTTAAAGTATTATTATTGTAATCTGTTGAATAAGCTACTTAAACCAAACCACAGCTCTGTTTAATAATGGAGGTTAATGAAACGAAACAAAGAAATTCAGGACAAGGTAGAAAGCAGATGTCACACAGTTTCTTGTATAAATTTTTCATCTTGCCACTAGTCATTTTCTGTTCCGTATGAGCCACAGTTTTGTTCTCAAACTTCAGCAGGATGTGAAGGATAAAATAGGGTGATACTCTTCTTTTTTTTTTTTTAAGTCTAAGTCATAGCAAAGGAACTATCTCCCATCTTTCATTAAAAGTTCAGACAATCTACTTTTGCTGTCATTTTTTCTTTCACTGACTAAAGCACAAAGGGACTCTTTGCTGGGACCACAGAGTTGGCAATATGACCTTCTGAATTATAAAATGTTATGTCACTATACAATTATAGAAACTACTTTGCTTACATTCATTTAAAAGTCCTTTGTTCTACATTTCTTCATTCTAACAAACCATATTTACAAAAATTTCTCTTTTGCGCACACTACTTTGCCTCTCACATAAGTCAAGCTATCCTCCACCTGTTGGGACACATGAGAAAGAAATGCTCCTTAATTTCACATCCGGAATTGTGCTTTACCAATCTTTTAGGCACTTCTAAATCCATTCGAGTTGACACTGCGTGATTAATGGTCACACAGCATACCCACAATGAGGCTGGAAGACTGGGTCTGCTGTGCTCTAATGACCGTGGATATTTGACAGAACACTTAGAATGAGAATTCTTTTTCCACCCTCTAAAGAAACATTTCTGAGAGTTGAGAGAGGATTTGTCAGTGTTTAGGTCTTTCTTACATTTTTTCACAATTGAATAAATTGTCAACCGTGTAACTTCTCAGAGTGTTAAGAACTATTTCAGGGTATTAGAAGGATCGAATTAAGACATTTTACCCTATTTTTATTTTATTTTTGTTTGTCTTTAGAACATTAAATTTACAATAGTTACTAAAATAAATGTTTAATAAATGCCTGCAACTCTTTGTAAAATATACAGTATTACTAAAATCAGCATAAGTAGTTTTTGATCAAATTTACATTTTTTGAGACTGATTCTCTCTATGTAGCCCAGGATAGCTTTGAAGTCAGTGCCTCCCACCCCAGCCTCTTGAGTGCTTGGATTACAGGTCTGCACCACTATGCCTAATTTCAGTCAAATTTGATGTAAATTATCTTATGCTGCCAGAAAGTCACCTTTATTATAGTAATCAGGAGATTAAGAAGTACAAACATCCTGCATGTTTAAATTTATTGTTTTATCAAATATATCATATCTCATAGTTTTTTTTTTTAAAGGGCAAGGTTAGCCCCTCTTCTTTGTTTGGTTTCCTTTGTACTAGGAAGTTTTTCTTTCTTCTCTGCCATGAAACACAGATAAGAGGAATCTCATCAGAGCAGGCATTGGCACCACAGTCTTAAACCTCTAAACTGTGAGTTAAATATATCCCTTGTTGCCAAGTTACCATACAGCCTCAGGTATCTTGTTATAGCAACAGAAACTGGAGTAATACAACCCTGTAAAGCAAATATGGCTGCAGAAAGACAAGAGACAAATTCTATCAATCTAATTTTAAATTTTAAATTCCCCAATTATCATAGAAATAGCAGACACAGGACTGCATTTGCTTGTCTTGCCTTCAAACTTTAAGTTGTAACTGCTCTACCCAAAGAGTTAAATCTCAGAGTTTATGAACTGATAGAACCTGGGTCTGGTGGTACTTGTAATCCCAGCACTCTGGGAAGCTGATACAGGAAGATTCAAAGTTCAAGTCTAGACTAGGCAAGTTAGCAAGACTTTGGCTCAAAATGAAAAGATAAGAAGGATTAGGGATATAGCTTAGTATGTCCTGGGGTTTGATCTTGAGTACTGAAAAAAATGAAGAAAATTAAATGGTACAGTGGTGGTGTGAACCTATAATCCCAGATATTCAGGAAGCTGAGGCAGAAGCATTGAGAGTTTAAAACAAGGCAGGAGTGGGGGGCTGTCAGTTCAAATGTTCTTATTCTATTCCTTCAGCTGAAATTAAATCTTTGTGTCTCTAACAACACAAAGCCACTCAACACTAGAGTAAGGCTGGCCAATTTTCTCAGTTCTCTTTAAAACTCCCCAAGGCTCATTAAACTGCTTTTGTTTTCTAGTTTGCCCTCATATGGAGGGTTTTTGAAACCCAGCTGAAGATTTTGAGGTATAATTACATATTTGCTACTTATGTATCACAGAGGCATCTTTATCACTGATGAAGTTCATAAATTCTCCTTCAGTTCTGAGAGGAGCTGAAGCTGGCCCTGCTTGCTTCTTCAGGTGCTGACAGTTCCACTTAAGAAGATGGAAGTTACAATAACACCATTTTGTCATAATTTTTTAGAAAGTAATTACTCACTATTCAAAATTTTAAAAGTACCAGTGGGTATATGGGGCCATTTTCTTCCCAGCCTAACTTCTCTTCAGCCATTTTCTTCCCTGTGGGTAAGATTTCAGTTTCTTGTTTATCCTTCCAACCCTGCATTGATAGGAAAGTTACATATTTACATTTTCTCTTTCACTTATCCTAGAAATGGCAGCATACACGTATGTTGTTCTTATTTTGCACTTGTTATTTAACATAACTTAGAGGTTACCTGTCAATATGTAAAAAGCTACCTCTAACTTTTATTACAGCTGCATGGTATTTCATGGTCCGGATGTACCATAATTTATTTAACCTGACATAACTGATGGATGTTTGCTTCTGACCTTATGCAATTACAATGATTCAATAATAAGTACCTTTGTATTAGTGTCATTTTACACATGACAGGCTATATCTGCAGGTTAAGATCCTAGCAGAATATTTACTGGGCCAAAGGTATATGCATTTGTAATTTTAAAGCTACCATCCAAAAAGATTTACCTACTATTTTCATCTCTCTGCACTATAAAGTAAATTTTAAATGCTTAGGAGTTTTTCCTCTGCTATAGTTCCTATCACAAAAAATTTCAGTAAACATCAGTTTTGCAAATAAATTAAATGAATAGACAAGTCTCTATTCTTAAACAGGGCAATCACATGTAGCCTTACATTTTTAAAGCCAAAAAGGCTGTGACTGGAACAGCTTTTAGAGCAGTTTAACTATGGATCAACACATTCTTGTGTAGGACCCAGCCCAAATCATACTTCCCCACTGAGATGCAATAGGTTAGTTCAGTAAAAAAAATTTAAAATATATACATGTATTTTTAAAGCACACACAAGCCAAGGGTGTAGCTAAATAGGAGAGCATGGGCTTAGCATGTTCAAGGTCCCAGGAGCAGTCTCTCGCATTGCAAACATACATATACACGGTCTTTTTGCCTCTTACATCTGGTTGACAGACCATTGTTACACTTTCTCTTGTCACCCACTGAAACTACTCACAGACTCAAAACCTACAGGTCAGAGGCAGTGCTAATCTTCTACTGTTCTTTTCTTTTTCCAGTGCTGGGAGTTGAACCCAGGACCTTGCACGTTCTAGGTAAATACTCTACCACCAAGCTATACCCCTAGACCTTTTTAAAATTTTTATTTGGAATCTTTCTGCCTCAGCTATTCTACTTCTATCATTTTCTAAGCCCTCCAGTGATTTGCCAAGAGAGAGCATTGTTTAATTCTTTCACCATGATTGAGCCACTTTGGCACTGTTCAGTTACTCATTTCTTTCTGCATTTATATATTTTTGGAGGGGAAAAAGTTTGCCTCAGCTTCCCCCCGAGAGCTTTCATTCATACAGCAGTTGAAAATAGATACAAATGGCTTAGTATTCAAGGTAGTTGCTGTTACTACATCACAACATAAATTATAAAAAGCTCTGAATGTCTAAAATTCTCCAGAAGGTATATGGGAGTGCTGAGTAGCCAATTTAAGCACAAAAGCAAAAAAGCAAAGCTCTTAGAGGTGCGCATCAACAAATGATCTTCTGGATAAAGGCTATAAATATGGTAAGTAGGTAAATGTCTGACCTGCTGGTCAGATTCTGAGAAATTCTCTCGTTTAAGGTATCTAAGTAGGGCACAGTGGCACACTTGTGTGATTTCAGCTCCTGAAGATGCCGAAGTAGGAGGATTAAGAATTTGAGGCCAGCCTGGAAAATTCTGTAAGACCCTGACTCAAAATAAAAAAGGCTGGAGGAGGTTCAGCTCAGTGATGGAATACTCTGGGTTCTATCCCCAGTACTGGGGCTGGGGAAGAGGGACAGAGAGAGGGAGGGAGAGAGATCCATTCAGTGGAGGCCTAAGACTAAGTTTAGAGGAATCCATATCAATAATTTTAACAGTTAACTCTACCCCAGATTAAACTGCTAAATCTGAATGCTAGCATTAGTTATTCATTCATTACGTTAGCCTAAGTAAAAAAAAAAAAAAAATTGAAACCTTTTCCTTCTGGGTTTATTAGAAATATCTCCCCCGCCCATGCTGGAGACTGAATCCAGGACCTTGCAAGTAAGTACTCCACCACTGAGCTGCATTTCTATAGCAGAAATATTAATGTTGAGTGCTGGCTAAATGGTCTCAGTTGGGCCAAAACGGTTATTCAGCAGATTATGATTATGTGCTATATATGGGATAGAGTCGTAAATAAACCAAACAAGGTTTCAATTTTCTTGGAGCTTATAATATAACAAATCTCCTAATAAATTAACAATTAAAAATCAGTAACAAGTGTTACATAGACAGTTAAAAGGATGATATAAGAAAAATGCCTGGGTGGCTGCGTGGGCCACATTAGGCCTAATGGCTTAGAAAAGCCTCTTTGAAAAAAATTTAAGTCATTATTTGAATAATCTAAAGAAGCACGCCACACAATCATGGAGAAAAATCATTTCCATCCATGAATAAAGCCAGAGGGGCAAATGTTAACCCTGCGATAACATTAGAGTTAGGCAGGGATCATTTTGTAGCTCTCTGTGTATGAATAAAATTTCATATCTCCTAAAATTCCCAAACTTAATCTCTTTCCTCTTGGCCTCCCATTATGATTACTGGACAAATGCAAGATAAAACTGTCTTTGAACATACAGTAATTTATTTCATTAACTATGAGCCCTACAGGATTCAGACCCCATTCACCTCTCCAACTTCTTTCATTCTTGTGAATCATATTCTGGCCATATGGTCCTCTGTCCCTTCAACATACCAGTCTCAGTTACACATTATAGTTCCTTTGTACCTATTTTCCTGCTGCATGCAACGCTCTGTCCCAAATCCTCACTGGCTGGGTGATTGCTATCAGGCTTCTGCTCAAAGGCTTCTCTCATTACCTTGACAATGTGGTTCTCCCACTACAAAGGACCTACTTTCTTTTATTTTTCTTAATGCTGAAATCACTAACTCATATTATTCATACATATCTTTGACTTCTTAAATTGTGGCAAAATATGGAACATAAAGCTGGGGCTGGTGGCACAGGTCTGTAATTCTAGCACTCTGGGAGACCGAGGCAAGAGGATCACAAATTTGAGCCCAACTTGGGCAAGTTAGGGAGTTAGTGAGATCCCATATCAAGATAAGCAATAAAAAGGCCTAGGTATGCAGAACAGTGGGAGGGCCCTCAGTTCAATCTCCAGGAACAAAATAAACAGATAAGTGCATAAATAACAATAAATATGTAAAACAAAAATTCACCACCTCAGACATTTTAAAGTACATTCACTCTGATACACCTAATCTCTGGAAATGTTTTCACCTTGAAAACCTGAAATTCTACCACTTAAGCAGTTCCCCTCCCCCTCCTTCAGCCTCTGGCAGCTCACCCTTCTGCTTGCCTTCTCTCTCTTCGAATTTGACTACTTTAGGTACTTCACATAGAGGAACCACATATATTTGACTTTGCGATTGGCTTTTTTTCGCTTATACAATGTCTTCAAGGTTCAGCCACGCTATAACCTGTGTCAGAATTTCTCTTCTCTTTAAAGCTAATTTTATGGTGTGAAATGCCACATTGTGTTCATCTATTCATCCCCTGACTGGTGCTTGGATTACGTCTATGTTTTAGCCACTGTGAATAATGCTACCATGAATGCAGTACACAACTATCTCTTGAAGATCCTGCTTTCAAGTTTTCAGGCTGTATCCCCAGAAGGGAACTCCTGGATCCAGTGGTAATTCTCTGCTTATGTTTCTAGGGGTGTACCATGCTGTATCTATTAGCAGCTACATCATTTTTACACTCCTATGAATAAAGGCTTTATGATGAGCCTAGGATTCCCAGTAAGGATCCAAGATTACATTCTGGAAACTGAATTTAAGTATCTTGTTCTTTGTGTTTTTCTGTCTATTAAGGTTAAGATAAAAACGCCCCCTGAAGCATCTAATTAAAGGTTCTAGTTCTAATTTCTTTACATCCTTGCTATCACTTGGAGGTTTTTGTTTTTGTTTTGTGGTGCCCAGGGCCACATGCATGCTAAGCAGACCCTATACCACTAAGCAACACCAGCCCACCCCTTCTCTTAAAAAATGCAGTCATTTTAATGAGTGTGAGATTGTTATCCACATATATTTTAATAACTTCTTGGTTGCTCTTCTTCATCTCATCAGCCAGAATGCAAATCCTGTAAGAGACCATGTTTGTTTAATCAACACTAAGCGCTTAGTACAACCAGAATATGTAGTTCAGAGTAGGCATTCAATAAATACTTGTCAGATGGAAAAATGCCTAGCTGATCGGTGTCACGGGTGCAAGTATTCTCTATGTTACTTACATAATCTGCACATTTAGAGAGGCTTTGCTCTTTCACACCAAACTCATCTCTTAGATAAGGATTTTTAGAAACAGCATCTTAGTCACTTTTCTGTCACTGAAACACAACACCCAACACCTGCAACTTAGAGGAGGAAAGATTTAGTTTGACTCAAGTCTAAAACAAGATGGCAAAGGGGCTTGGGGGACAGAAGGGAGCTCAACCCATGGCAGCAAGAAAGCAGAGAAAGGGGGCAAGAGCCATAGCAGTCACTGTGCCTTTCCCAGTAACACCTCCCAGTGACCTGCTTCTTCCAGCTGATCAGTGGACTCCAAATTCAGCGTTGAGCATAGTGCCCCATGATCCAATCATGCTCTGAACACATGAGGCTATGGGGGGATGTTTTTTTTCTAAACCCTAACAGACAGAGAAACACAAAGAACGAGATACTTGAATTCAGTTTCCAGAATATAATCCAGATCCTTACATTCCTAGAAGTCCTAGGCTTATCATGACCACCTGCTTCTTTACGATTTCTAAATAGCTTCTAAATATCCACTGAGTTCATACTTATGAGGGACAGGTGTTTGTGCTGGCAGTGCAATCAGCCTGAAAATTAAAACAAGTGCATTAGGTTGCTGTGCACCTATCTGCTAGAAGGTCTTCCTGTATTTCTGAGATATTAGTATTGGTCCAATCATAGAGGATCCAGCAATTCTTGACATATGTACCACAAGACAGTAGGTCTTAAAGACAGACTGACACTTGTATAATCAAAACTGCAAAAGGGGTGCTTTAAAATTTAGATTCCTAGGCTTCATACAAAATGCTACTTACTGTTTAAATTCTGCTCTTGAAGTCCATTGTCAAAGCAGTGGTGCCCGCTTGTCTTCACTCTAAAATCATGTGGGGGATCTAGGGGATATAGCTCAGAGGCATAGTGCCTACCTGGAAAGTGCAAGGTCCTGCATTTCATTCCTGGTACTCAAGAGAAAAAATATCAATCAATCAATCAATCAATCAATGTGAGGAATAAATCACTTACATTATTCAGTGGAATTTTTTTCCGTTTTTGGTTGTGGGGATCAAACCCAGGGCTTCACAGATCACGTAAGTGTTCTGCTACTGAGCTGTAGCCTGAGCCCAACAATGGTTTACTTTGATAATGACTATTATCAAAGGGATATCTGGATATCTATATATACCTCTTAACCGGGTAGAGCATAATTTGGTTTTATAAATCATCTAGAATAGTGATAGTGAGCCTTTTGGAGACAAGTGCTCAGACTGCAACCCAAAACCCACTTACTCATCAAAAACTGCCAACACTGCAGTTAAACCCAAACAGTGAGGTTTCAGTTTAGAGAGCACATACATTAGCATTTTGCCTTAAAAGAAAAATAGCACACATGCCATGAGTTTGCCACCAGGGATCTAGAGTTATTAAACAATGGTATTAATACTCGTGCATGGTCTCTGAGCCCTTTGGAATCTGGGCCAAATCACATCATAACAAATCCATTGAGACCTATTTTTCTGTCCCAAGCACAGGCCAGGAAAGTTTACTAGAGATCCCAGCAGCTTGAAGGAGTGATATGGGGCCAGGGGAATGTCTGAGAGGCCTTAAATATCTCAGCAGCATCGCGAGAAACATAGGAAAGTTCTACTCCTCATATATGTTATTACAAAAACTCAGCAAGTTGCCAAAAAGTTATATAACACAGACAACATGTTTACATGTTCACTGCACATGTGAGGCCACATAACGTATGCCAACCCGCTAGCAAGCAGAAGGGCCAGGACAAAGCCTGAGCCTGGCCATCTTGGGTATCCTGACCACACACCTATCAAGGAGGAGGACGTTTCCATCTACTCATTTACTTATCCTGAAATAGGCAGTGCTAGAGGTATTTTGCATCTATTATCACTTTAATCCTCTTATGCCAATAATTTCCTTATCGCTCTACTTTTATTCTCTTGAAACTACAATTATATTCAACAGTGAGCTGTGTATTTGGCAGAAAGAAGTATTCACTCTTACCATCATAAGAATTATGAAAATGAATTTTAATTTTATATACCATTTAAAATATTTAGTGTCCTTGAATGACGATTCCACTCATACTCACCTTTGCAAGTGGGACTATTCCTTTCAGTCTTTTACCTGCAGCTCCAGACTCAGAGTCAAGCCTCTTGTAGTGTCCACACCTACATAAACATTAAAAAGTCAGATTCTTGGTTTAGTCATAAATTTGTTCGTGTTATCTTTCTGGGAGGAAGTCCAACTTTTGAACTAATGCCTACTTCCAAAAGGAAAACATCAGCATTATTGTTAATGTAAACCACAGCTCTCAGCGGTTGGAGTTCCTACCTGAAGCCCATTTTGATTCTGTAGTACTGTCAACCCAGAGCCATATCTACTTTCTCTATTAAATGTATAATTCTGGAGTTCTAAAAACTGTATACTGTATAATGCACACTAAAAAGGGAAAAGGTTTGAGTCTTTCTTTGCCAATCAGTGAGGTTCAAACAGAACAAAGCAGCATTAATCCCATTCCTGGAGGCATTTCCTAAAGGAAGGAACGTTTTACTTCACAAAGGCAACATTCCAGTTCTTAAAAACCTTGTGGTTGGAGTGAGGATATAGCTCAGGAGTACAGTGTTTGCTCTGGGCATGTGCAAAGCCCTGGGTCAATCTCCGGGATAGCAAAATGAAAAAAAAAAAAAAAAAAAGACTGAAAGCTTGTAAAGTTCCAGATATGTTGTTAACTTTTTAAGAATCAATAACAACTGCTTTTATCCATTCTTTCAACATGACTGTCTGTGACCAGACTCGGTTTGAGGAGGTGGAATTAAGTCCTAGAAGGCACTGATTTAATCCTAACAGGTGTGTTTACAACGTATTAGGCTCCTTTTCAACTCAACTGAGTTCCAGCACAGAGATAGAAAGACACATCTCTGATACCAAACCAATGTATCTGGCCATGACACTGATTAAAAACATGGAAGCTGGACTATTTTTCCCATCAGCAGCACCTGTTCTTCCACCCAGAAGTCCTAGTGGCCCAGCAAGCGCACATGCGGTGGGTATAATGAATTCTTCCTTAGGAGGGCACGGGTAGCATCAGCAGTAACCATTTCTTTAGAAGCCAGTGGTTTGCAGAGGGAGCCCTTTGAGGCGGCTAAGGAATTCTATAACCTCCACACAGACAGCAAAACTGAAGAGGAAATAGAAGGGAACGTACTTGAACTGATACATTTCGTAGCCAACAGTCTCAACATATCATATTAAGTGATGGGTGGATAAATGACAGCAGACACAGACCCAGGGAGAGGAGGTGGTGTGAAGATGGAGACAGAGACTGGAGGGGTGCAGCCACAAGCCCAGGAAAGCTGAGGAGTGCCGGGCTGTGCTGGAAAGCATGAGGCACCAAGCACCTCTCCTCCTGGAGCCTCTAGAATAGTGTGGCCCGGCCAGAACTTTGATTTCAGACTTCTGGCCTCCAGAACTGTGAGAGGGAACATTTCTGCTCTCTCAAGCCACCAAGTGTGTGGTAATGTGTTATGGTAGTCACAGGAATCTAATACAGTTATCTGCAATGAAAGAAATTGTTCTTGTCCCTAAGGGTTTAGCAGTTGAATGACAAAATTTACAAGCTCGTAAAGAGACAATAAGCAATGTACATATAAATAACACCTTAAAATATGATGAACTTGTGGAGAAATAGAATTAGAGTAGGTAAAGGGGAAACAGGAGTAGAGGGTGGGCACTGTACATGGGTCATTGCACACAGGCTGTAGTTCTAACCTAGATAATCGGGGTATCCTCACTGAAAAGGTAACATTTGAGCAAAAACTTGAAGGATGTGTAGGGACTTCTATGGGGCTACCTATGCGAAGTGTTAGAGGCAGAGGGGACGAGTACTAAGGTCCTACACCAGAAGCATAATTAATATGCTCTAGAAACAGCAGGAAGGCTGATGTGACTGGAACAGAACAAGCAAGGAGAAAGTGGCAGGTGAGGTCAGAGAGATAATGGGTTGGCAACCTGATTC
Organism: Dinomys branickii; assembly: GCA_004027595.1. Classification (NCBI taxonomy): domain Eukaryota; kingdom Metazoa; phylum Chordata; class Mammalia; order Rodentia; family Dinomyidae; genus Dinomys; species Dinomys branickii. Next base: position 17,580 of record PVLD010027877.1, read on the forward strand.
CATAGCACTGTACGAGGTCACTCCAGGGGCTTAGGCTTTTACTTAAAGGAAAACGGAGAACAGAAGAGAGAAATGACATGAAATCACCTGTGCCTAAAAGGATCACTCAGAGCCAGGTGTGGGAGTGCACACCTGTAATCCCAGAACCCTGGATCACAAGTTCCGGTCCAGCTTGATCCTTGAGAGTCTGTCTCAAAAAACAAAAACTTTCGGCCATGTGGCTCAGTGTGAAAGCCATGGGTTAAATTCCCACCCACCCACGCACACACCAAAAAGGTTGCTGTGCTACTGGCAAGGTGTAAAAGAACAAGAAAAGAGCACAATTGCGGTAGAGCACTCCTGTAACCTCAGCGTTCAGGAGGCAAAGGATCACCAGTTTGATGCCAGCCTAGGATTCATAGCAAGACTAGAATAAAAATGAATGAGAACGAGGAGGAGGAGTGAGGGGGAGGGGGAGGGGACGGGCAGGGGGGAGAGGAAAACAAGGGTAGAATCAGAAAATTAGTGAAAATGTGAAAAAGCCGTACGCTGTTCAGAAAGAGATGAAGATGATTGCTCAGACAATGGTTGTACCCGTGAGTTAGTGAGAAAAGGTGGATTTCGAAGCTGGAGATAACAGAATTTATTGATGTCAGGAGGAAGAAAGAATTAATGGCACATGGGATGGCTGAGGTTGCAAGTACCTCGGTTCAGAGTTTGGGATACTTCGGCCCGCATAGCCTTAATTACCAGCCCCAGGGCATGGCCAGGGCAGCCAGGGCTAGAATAACAAATTAGTTCATGAGATCGTATAACCGTATTTCAAGCAATGACAGGCTTTTCTCCTTTCATTGTCAGAGAAACAAATCAGTAATAGATATCTGGATTTACCAGAAACTTCTGCAAAAGTCTAAGCACAGTGCTGCTGAAGAGGAGCTGGAAATATCGTCCAAAACCCCACAAGCATCCTTGACACCAAGAAGAGAGTCCTCATTTTCCTCTTCTGCCTTCCCTGTACCCTCCTCCTCTTCTTCCTCTTCAGAATCCAGATATTCTGCTTGCTTCGCTGAGCAGAAGGCTTTCTTCCTACTGAATGCAGGCTCTGTGAGAACTTCAATCTTAAGTGCAGCTGTTTCGCTGTATCTGCAATCCAATTTTCTCTAGCGGTCTGATATTTTTTTTAGTCACAATTATTTGTGTTTCTTTTTTAAATTGTATTTTTATTGGTACATGTTTGTAGTTGACCAGGATTACATTCCTTGTGCGACTGGTGCGTGTACATAACATGCCTACACTGTTCGCCTTCCTCTTCTGCCCTGTCCTCCTCCCTTCGTCTCGTAGTGCCCTTCCCTTCTGCAAAGAAAGAAAAATCTATCAGTCTATCTACCTGTTTTCTATCATCTATCTTTTACTTTTTTAATTTTCCTGGTCAAGGCTGGGAATGTAGCTCAGTGGCAGTCACTTGCCTAGCGTTTGTGACACCTGAGTTCAATTCCCAGCACCACAAAAGTTTTAAACCTAAACCAATCCATAAAGTTAATCCTCCCTGTACTTCCGCCTCCCTTGGATAAGGGTGGCTGTGGCTCTCTGTGCCCTTTTACAAAGGGCTCTTCTGTGGTGTCGCCTTTCCCTCCATGCTTCCCATTTCCTCTCCCGTCTCCGCCTTTCTACACACACCACAGGGCTCGTCAGCTATTTTTAGGCTTCTGCAAATTCAGACACACTTTCAGGAAGCATTTCTCCCTACAGATCAGTGGGACTCAACAATTTTTGTCCACTGGCTCTACCTGGGCTAATAGAAATTAATCAGAATGACTATATGATTCAGCCCAGAGATTTATTCTTCCAATATTTTCAGTTATTGGAAAAGCTTCAGCGTAGTCTAGAAGATGGGGAGGAGTGGCACCAGTTTGCAGGGATGGTTTGGGGCCATCCTGGGAGCCAGAGTGAAGTACGTGAGAGTCATACGTATAACAGGGGGCAGAGGGAAAGGGTTCCACCATCCCTGCACCTCAGCTTTGCAGTTTCTGCCTCTCACCTAAAACAGGCAATTTCTTGGTTCTCTAAATCATGTTCTGGGATTGTATGCCAACTTCCTTTGCCTGTAAGGGAACCTGGAAACTCTGCCCCTCCAGCAGGGATGCCCCAGCCCCCTGAGGTCTGAGTTTATTTCCCAGGAGGATAGCGTCAGTTCCAGTTGCCGGAATTATGTCAGAGCTGACTCTTGCTGATGTCGGCAGGCTGCTGCCTTCTGCACACATTTGTTCTCTTGGAGTCGAGTTTCGGACTAGAGCAGCAGGGCTCAGGCTCCTGATAGAGAGCTGCAAGGATTAGATGGGAGCACAAAGCCCAAAGTGCCCAGTGCAGCAATCCCAAAAGGAAATTTCTGAGTTATAGACTTCTCTTCCTGTCAGCCCTTTCCTGTGCCAGTCGAGGCAAAGAGAAACATGTGAATTAAAGAGCTCACTATAAACTGAAAACTGCCTGCTCAATATTAATTTATCAGCTGGATGTGCAGGTGCATGCATGTAATTTCAGTACTCCGAGACTGAGGCGAGAGGATAGCAAGCTCAAGTTCATCTAGACAATTTAACAG
>PVLD010027878.1:0-20151 GCA_004027595.1 Dinomys branickii
ACTCAGGTTGATATACACACCAGTGCATCACATGGTTAACCTTGTAAACTTCTCAAGTTGACATAATGAATAACATCCTAGAGCAGGAAGGGCATGCCCTTTTCATCCCAGGTTGTAGAACTGCTGAGTCACTTAGTTAGGCTTGTAGACTTCTCAATTTGACACAAGGTATCAACCATAACTATGTATTACAAGTAAACCTTTCCATTTCTATCCTTTCTGATGACGTTCTCAATCTGCTCACTAAGCAGAGGTAGTAGGGATTAATTTACTGACATGAGTTCCCTTTAATTGAGCCTAGGGTTCCAATAGGATTTGAGGTGAGGCAGATAGTGAAACCTATTTGACAAATATGAAATCTGAGCTCTTAACTGTCAGGCTTGACCTGAGGAGGCCTTTCTAATAAACATGGTGCCCTCTAAAACACGAACCCAGTCTGCCCTCAGCAAAAAAAGAACTGATAGCCATAAAGAAATTTGGGACTTAACCTGCAGTCTCCAACATAGGAAGACTCAGGTTGATAAACACACCAATGCTGATCATCCTTGCAGCTTTGACCTCAAACCTTTCATCCAGATTCCTTGGGACTATGTTCCCCAAACCCACACCACATATATACTTAGCCTCCTCTCCAGATATTCACAGGTATCACCCTGATTTCAACCTGCCCGTATGTAGACATAATTAAATCTAGTCTTTCCCACAGTCTCAGTCTCTGGGTGTTTCCTCACATACCATTAATTAACAGTAACTTCTGGATGGTCCATTTCAGAAAATTAAGTTGATGTTTCTAGGTATAAGTTAAATCTGAATATTGAAGTTGAGATTATTATCCTCACTTCAAAAATGAGTATATTTAAAATTTATCAGCGTTTTTTAGTTGATTAATAATGGCTACTGCAAGGGACTGTGTACAACAAGAACTAAAACTTAAATATATGTTAAATGCACAATAATAAATAGTGCTGAGTGAATCTTAGCTGAATTTGCAATATCAAGGCTACCTACAACTAACACTGCAAAGGGGCTGGGGATATAGCTCAGTGGAATAAGCGCCTGCCTAGCAAGCGCAGGGTCCTGAGTTCGATCCCCAGTACCGCAAAAAAAAACAAAACAAAACAAAACAAAAAAAACCTAACACTGCATTAGTTAAAATACGTGGGTTTTTTTGTAGTTTGAAATATGTTCACATTTTTTTCTCTTTACTATTCTGGAGACTATACTTTTTTGAGCTAGAGTTTTTCGTATATGTGCTGCTGAAGTGAGCACTGTGCTAGACTTTTTATGAGAGTAGCTGCTAAGAATTTCAAAATTTTTCACCTCTCCCCTACAGCACACTGCCTGTCAAACATCTAATGGACCAGGCTTCACATGTCGGAATCACTCTGTGTGAGTATATAGTTTTAAGATTTGCAAAAGAAATCTGTCATAAAGAAATTATGGCAAAGTTGCCAGAAGTTATGATGCATTTAGATGTAGTTATAAGAATATGTTCATATCTTCCAGGCTTTTTTATTTTTCTTTAAATCAATTTTACTTTAGCTCTGGGGAAATTTTTAAAGTAATAAAAAAGTGTGTAAGAATTTTTTTTCATTCTTGGTGCCTACTAAAGATTAAATTTCACATATTAAGTGTCAATATGGGCTGGGGATATAGCTCAGTGGAATAAGCGCCTGCCTAGCAAGCACAGGGTCCTGAGTTTGATCCCCAGTACCGCCAAAAAAAAGTGTCAATAAAGTCAGTTTTCATTTCTTTGGTAATACACATACAGTGTAGTGCTAAAAATTTCTAAAATGTAATTGCATATATTACAAGTAATAGCTAATGAACTCAGCAAGTTTTTGAGAATCTTTTCTGCCAGCAGGAAAGTGAAAGTGTGCCTGAAAGACATGCCTAGCCTCAGTGACTTAAATATAGTTCCAAGTACACTTGCAATTCTTCTCTCACATGGTTGAAAAAGTGTCAGCTCTGGGAAAATGGCAGCAGAGAAAATGCAATTTAGTGTAATAACATGAACAAGACTATGCTCTAGAAAAGTGATGGCAAACGTTTTATAGACTAAATGCCCAAACTATAATCCAAAACACATTTATTGCAAAGTGCCAACACTGCAATTCAACCTAAATATTGGGGTTTTAGTTTAGAAAAAAATAGTCCATACATTAACATAATTTGTCTTAAAAGGAAAACACAGTAACAGAGCTTTCAATGATACAAACAGTTTTTTTTTTAAAGGGAAAAGTTTGCATTTGGTGTGCTTTCACACAATGTGATTTCTACTGGTCTGTGCATTCTGATCATTTGTCAAACAGTGGCTTATACTTTGTTAGTTTGAGAGCACCACATGAGGCACTTGGGTCATTTGTTAGTCTGCTTCTTGTATCACATTGGCTATAACTTAAAAGTTAAAAATCGCTCCTCACAAGCACAATATGATCTAAACAAAGTAAGAAAAAGAAATCCCAAATGCTTTCATTGCCTTAAAATGACTTTTCAGAAAATTTCACACGTTAAAAATGTCGTTTTCAGAATTACTGTGTTGTCCTTTGTCATCTCTTCACGTGCTATTTTCTCTGTGTTCTCCATTACATGCAGAGAATGCATTTTTCAAGATAGAGCTTTCTTAAAATTTCAGTAGCTTCATTGCCACATTTCCAAAATCTAACAGTGTAAGCAGGAAATATCAAGTTCTTCAAATTTGACTTTATCTTTAGAAGTAAAAAAAAAAAAAGATTGTCTCCATCTTATTAAACTATAAAAATTGGCTACTAAATTTCTCCACGAGGTGAACATGACACCTAACCATTGAATTTGATTCAGTTCTCATCTACTTCAGTTTGCGACCAGAATTGGAGAAAGAATTAAGATTGTGAACCAAGGTACCACTGGATTTAAGTACATTAAAATTTCATTGTTTAAGATATTCTGAGAAATAAGGTTCTAGGGGAAATAGAGGATCCAAGGAACAGGTGATGCAAAACAAGAGACAGGTAAGGGTTCTCCCAGAATAACAATGAAAAGCAGGCAGAGCAGACCAAGTTGGAGTAGGAAAAGGAAGCTTCAGCAGTGACAGCTCCAAAAAAACAACTCCTAAAACTGGTTCATTACCTTGTGTTTGAACTTACTGAGGAGTTTTCAGGTTCTAATGGAAAACTGGGAAATAAACTGATAATAGCTATATAAACACAAGACTCAGAGAAAAAGTGCAAACATTAAATCTAGGAAAAGCAAAAATAGAAACACTTGCATAGTAATGCAGTCAGCAGAAACTGTGTGTGTGTGTGTTTGTACTATACAGGAAATATGTACAATGTAGAACTGCTATGAATATTTACCTTGTTATAGTCATATCAACACTGGCTGAAGTGTTTAAGTGGGAAGAGCAATGTAACCTTCCAGAGAATGAGAAAAGGGAAGTACGCCTTTGGAGACTAGTAGAAGAGAGCTAAATCCCTAACTTCCCTATCAAGAGTAATATCTAACAGTGACTAGTCAAGCAGGAAACATTATGAACACATTAAAGGAAATATAACAGGAAAAAAAATAAAGAAAAGTTAAATGCACACCTAGCCATTGCCTCAATAGAGAGTTTTCAACATAGCCTATAGGAATAATTGACTTTTAAAAGGGGTATGCTTTAAATTTTATAAGAAAAAATTAGAAAAGACACATGGAAAACCATATAAAATATGATAAAATATTACATTTTATCTGGAATAAGACAGAAAATATAGCATATAACACATACAATGAGCATATTTATGTATAACACAAGAACTAATATGTATATGATGGATCAGAATAAATGACTCATAGTATTGGATTTTAATTTTCAAAAATGGCTATTATTTGCTGAAAAAATATTAACTAAAATTAGCACCACAAAAAAGACAACCAGATTTAAAATACCTCTTCATGTGAGGCAAGAGGACATACACATTACCACCTGTGAGCATTTTTGCCAAAAACTGAACATAATTCTGTATCGTTTTTTTGTTTTTCTGTGTTGTTTTGCTTTTGTCTTTTTTTTTTTGTTATTTTGTTTTTGTTCTTTTCTCTTTAAATTTAAAAATATCTGCTCAGGCCTCTGCATCCAGCTACCAGTTTATAGGAATATAGAAGCCAATTAACTTTGTCACAGGGTATACTTTCTTAAAATAAATGTAAAAATAGGGAATAAATGAAAACCATGGATTCAAATCAATGAGTTATCACATCCAGATGCTACATATTCTATATTTTAAAAAATTGCCACTGTGGGCAAATGAGGAAATTAAGTGTAATGGTATCATAGTAAGGTTTCAAAGGTGCTTATCTTTTAATGATATATTCTCAAACAATTTTACATGAGGGGCTGGGGATATAGCTCAGTGGAATAAGCGCTTGCCTAGCAAGCACAGGGTCCTGAGTTCGATCCCCAGTACCGCAAAAAAAAAAAAAAAAAAACAATTTTACATGAAACGATATGGGTTCTGGGATGTGCCCTAAAATAATCAGAAAGTAACACAGGTGAAACAACACTGGCCCTGTTGATAATGGACGAAGATAGGTTAATGGATGCCTGGAATTTCACTGTTTTATTGTAACTGTTTATTTCTAAATGCTTAGAAAATAAAGTTCACTTAAAAACCAAAAACTGTTTTATGTATTAAGAAAAAAATTACATATATTTCTACCCAAGTACAACACAATCATTTTGGCAACCATTCAAGAATATCAAATATTTCTACATACCTAATTACACTAGCAATACAGCCTAAAAGTGATGTTTGCATTCCACAAAATACCGCCAGTATAAAAAATGAGTTTTAACTAGAAGCCTGTGGTTGACTCCAACATTTTAGTCTTCATATTCTGAAATATATACATGATACGAATCTATGATAGTCATGTATCAAACAGAAGTAAACTGGTTACCTCTCTCAATTTTTCTCACCCATGCTCCCTCTCAACAATTCGTTTTCGCCTCTCCTCCTCTTCTTTAAGAGTATTTTGTGTTCCTGTTCTTAGTTCATCATCTTTAAGAATCTTACAAATTTTCTTTCTGCCTTTTCCAGGACACTTAAAATAATCATTTTCACCTTCCTCTTCCTCCTTCTCCTCTTCCTCTTCTTTGTCTTCTTCAGAATTGCTCTATGGAATTTTAATCACTAGAGGGAAACAGTAAAATATTTTACAACTTTTCTCAAAATGTAGGCATAGAATTACATGATTAATGACTTACTATAGTCAACAGGGGCAGATAACTCATGTATCTATCAACAGAAGAATGTTCAAAGCATGAATGAATGAAAAGTGTATGTGGCATACATATACGAAGAATTACCCAGAGTAAACAATAAAATTCAGGTACATGCTATGACAAATGAACCCAGTAACATATCAATAAAATAACCACACACGCACGCACACACACACACACACACACACACACACACACACATCAAATGTATGGCTCTAAGTTTTGGAGCTACTTAAAAGAAGGCAAGCAGAATTTTATTTAGAGATTAACTGGAGGTGGGAAACAGAAGGCAAATGAAAGTTAATATTTAAAGGGTCTGAAGTTTCTGCTTCTTAGTATAATTAAGGCCACCAAATAATGCACCTTAAAATGTTGAAAAGTTCATTTTAAAAACTGAATCACTCTTCCAAGAGAGAATACAGTTAACAGAATCAAACCTATTATAGCAACTTTTGCTTTAAATAAAGTTACCTAAAAGCAAGAAACTCAAAATGGCTGATCTCATTGCCAGAAGAAATGTATTCATATGTAACTCATTACTCAGGATACACTTTCATGTCTTCCTAAAATATAACACCTTACACGATTTCCACGGCCTTATCCATATAAAATAATAAATTTAAATGATGTGATATTTCCATTAGAAGCAAAGGTAAAGAAAAATTGATCTCATATATATATATATATATATATATATATATATACACACATATATAATATATTTGTATCAGGAATCAAACTCAGGGTGTAGGGTTTGACAAGCAGGCACTGTGCCACTGAGCTGTATCCTTGGCACCTGGTAATGCATTCATGCTTATATGTATCCAATTTCTAATATTACAATTTAAATTTTATTCACCCCAAACTATAAAACTTACATGTATTTAGATATTTAACAAGTTAATCATTCCATAAGTATAAGTGATAATAGACCACTAGTATGTAACTAATGAACAGAATGTAAAGATAACAATATAATAATTACGGTTTACTATAATAATAATTTAACGACACAATCGATATTGTTACCTTGTTTTCACTAGATGAATCTTCCTAAATATTAATGCATCTGCTTTTCTTCTGCTTATAACTCCATGGATTTTCTTCTAATTCTGCTTTCTCTGTAGACTTGAAGAAAATTTAAATGAAAAATAAAGTATTTTATGATGAGTTTCCTGCAATATGTACTGATTTTTTTTTTTTTTTTGGTACAGGGAATTGAACTCAGGACTCACACTTGCCAGGCAAGCACTAGTGCCATTGAACTATATCCCTGGCCCTGAGTTTCCTGCAATAAATTATGTACTAGTTTAGAAAAAACTATACTTTCGTGTGCACTTCAAAAAACAAAGAAAAAATCAACCGGCAAAAATATTGGTTATTCCATCAGACCCCTAACTTCAAATTTTAACACGCAAGATCAACATTTTGTATTTGAGTAGTAGCATCAGTGAAGCGCCAGATCCTGTAATCTGTACACTACGGAAGGTTGAGGCAGGAGGCCTGCGAGTTCAAGCACAGCCTGGGAAACTCAAAGAAAATCTGTCTCACAAATAAAAAGTAAGAGACGGCTGGGAATACAGCTCAGTGTAAAGTTGTTCGTATCACCAAAAACAGTATGAAGTGATATCAGAATCATGTTCTGGTGAGAGAGAAGGGTTTGGTATGTATATAAAATACGCGCTGTTGCTTAAAAAATTACAAAAGTTTGATTCTGTGTTCTTCATAATAGGTCACAAACATAAGAAATAACAGGAAGAATCAACAAATAGGATTAAATCAGACCAAAAACCTTCTATACAGCAAAAGAATCATTCAGTAGAGTGAAGAGATAACAGAATGAGAAAAAAATTTTCCAGCTACAAATCAGACAGAGGACAAATATCTAATATAAAAGAACTCAAAAACTTAAACTATCCAAAATTAAATATCCATTCAGGAAATGGGCAAGAAAAATGAACAGACACTTTACAGAGGAAGAAATACAATGGTATACAAATCTATGAAAAAATGCTCATCATCTCTGACCACCAGAGATGCAAATTAATACAATTCTAAGATTAATACAATGTTAAGATTCCAACTTACTCCAGAAAGAACAGTAATCATTAAGAAATCAAACAACAAATGCTGGCAAAGCTGTGATGAGAACAAAACACTCCTTCATAACAAAATTTTTAAAAATTACAAGATGACGGCAGGGGCTAAGGCAAATGTATAATAGGAAATTATTGTTTAATGAGTGCAAGAGATTTTCAGGTTTATAAGATGAAAAATTTCTGGAGACTGGTTGCAAAATACAGGTGAGTATATTTACCACTACAAACTACACACTTCAAGTACATTATCTAGACAGAATGGAGTGCTGAGCTGTAAATAATAAATTTGACTGATTTTTAGAAAAGTGGATGAAAATTGCAATCATCATGCAGAATGAAATAAACCAGACACAGAGGGTGAAATACAGTATCACATGGTTTCTCCTATGTGAAAAAAAATGTAAATAATTTAAAGATCAAAAGATAACACAGATGATAGGAAACATGTAGGTAAACTTTGCACATAGAAAGGGGATATAAGGATGGGAGAAGCTGAGGTGTAGGGAAAAATATAAAGAATTAAAATATGATGTCTATATACACCAATTTCCTATGATAAATATATTTATTATGTATAATAAGCATACACAAATGTCATACACATTAAAATAATACTTTACCATGAGATTATTAGTCTGGTTTTTTCTATATTGCAATTATGCAAACACATAAATGTTTTCAAATTAACTTTGGAAATGATTAAGATGGTAAATTTTGTTATGTATATTTCATCATCATTAAAAATAGCAATGAACAGGATGCAAGAGCAACTCACAAAAATCAGCAGTGTTTTTTATACCAAATAATGAACCACTAAGAAAGAAATAAGAGTATAAATTCCACTCAAAATAGCTTTCAAAAATTAAAATACTTAGGCACCAACAAAACAAAGGAAGTGAAGATCTCTACAATGACTATTAAAGACAGTGAAGAAAGAAATTGTAGAAAACATCATAAAATGGAAAGATAGCCCTTGTTCACCAATCAGAAGAATTAATGTTGTGAAAATGGCCATACCAAGATAGATTTACAGATTCCATGCAACCTCTATTAAAATGCCAACAATTATGCTTCACAGAACTATAAAAAGAAAAGCTGAATTTCATGTGGAAACTGCCAAGCCCCAAACAGCCACAGAAAAACACCTCCTGAATGAAAGGTAGAATACTAGAGTCATCCGTACACTGGACTGCAAGCCATACTATAAAAACAAATAGCACTGACACAAATACAGAAAAGGAAACCAATAATATAGAACAGAAGACACAGAAAAGAAAATCCAGGAAATTACAACCGTGTGATTTTTCACAAAAAGGCCAAAAACATGTTAGAGAAAAATAGTCCCTTAAACAAATGGTTCCAGACAAACTGGATGTTCACATATAAAAAGTTGAAAGAAGATTCTTATTTCTCACCCTGTACCAAAATAAAATAAAAATGGATCAAGTGATTCAGCATCACAGTGGGCTAGAGGGAGCAGTGCTCTCAAAATGATCAGAAGATACTCACCAAGGTTTGCAGCAACGTGGATGTGGAGTGGGTGGTGTGGGGATAGTTACATGACAAAACTCAACCATGGGTAGGTAACTTGAAGGAGAAGCCCAGCAAATGAAATCTAGTAACTGGGGTATATCAAATAAGAAACGGGGCCACTTCTCATTCCTGTACTGCTTACAGTCCAGACGCTGCCAACGTGCCATTTGGGGAAAGTTCAAATCCTGCTGAGAGAAGAAGGTGAGCACAGTGACTGCCAGGCTGCTGATCAGTGTCCAGCCTAGAAGCTGTCACCCTGTGCCCACCTTGCCTAACTCTCCCCCTGCAGGGAGGTGGGACGCAGTGACAAGAGATTCTCTCTCAGGAAACTGGAAGACACAGAACTGCTTGGACGACAGTGGCTGAGTAAGGACATTTGAGTGGTAGGGACAGAGGAACAAAGTGCACTATCCTAGTTGGGGACCAGGAGCCAGACTCTGAGGGCTCTGTGAGACCAATGGAAACAAGAGGTGGAAAAGGGACGCTGGAGTACTGAGAGCAGGTTCTCTCCCACCATCATCCCAAATACCAGAGTTCTGGGCCTATGTGCGCTCCCATCTGCTGATCCCCAAATGCCGCTGCATTCCATGTGAAGGGCTCTTTTCTCTCTAGCTCATCACTGACTTCACAGAGTGGAAACAGACTCTTTGTGAAGCTGAACACCTGGGACAGGGGATCAGTGAGGGTAGAAAAAAAATTCAGATCACTGACCATGGAGGCTATTTCCTGCTGCCCCATAGAAACCACTAAATACCCTAAGTATAACTGAAATTTGAAATGGGCATGGTGGCCCACACAGGTAATTTCAGTGTTCAGAAGGCTGAGGCAGGTAGATCACTGTGAGTTCAAGGCCAATCTGGGCTATGCAAACAAGTTCAAGGCCAGCCTCCACTATATAGTGAGACCCTGTCTCAGAAAGAAAGAAACAAGAAGGAAGGAAGAAGAAAGAAAAAAGTAAAGAAAAGGAAAGGCAAGGGACAAAAAGAAAAGAAAAGAAATTTGGCATTCAGGAGTATTGCTTCAACTAAGGAATAACGGAGACATAGAAAAGCTATCAGAACAGTGTGCGGGTTCAGGGATGCTGTCTCCTGCTTGGCCACAAGGGACCACTGAATTTGCTGTCCAGAAAAATCTGGAGTGGAACTGAGAAATAATTGCAAAGAGGGAGCATAGGAATCTTAGATAGGTGAACTGAGAGCATCAAATACCAGAGCGTGTGTCAGAGTCACAGCTGGGGAGCCTGAGGCTGCTGAGGTTGCTATTCGTTAGTAGAAAGGACACTGATAACCTACCATAGTATTGTGAGAATACCCGAGGCTCCTGAAAACAGAGTCCTTATATGTTTATTTGGTGAGGTTGGTATGTGTGTGTGTGTTTATGTATTTGTGTGTGTGTGTGTGTGTGTGTTTCCAGCTGTTTGATTTTTTTTAGCTATAGGCACTTGTATGTGTGCATTCATGATTATAGCAATGTGTATACATTTGCTATGGTTGTTTATAAAACACTCAGTACTACCCACTTCAAAAGTTGATCCTAGATGTTATCTAACCTGACTTGATCATTAGTTCAGTAGTTGGATACAATCTCCCATTTCACCTCTCAACTCTCATCTACAAATTCATCCTTCCTTTATCTGTGTTACTTTCCCCTCACACCTTCCAATCTCTTAGCTTTTCCATCCTATTTTTATTTCTTATCTCTTTTCCTATCCTCTTCTATCTATTCATTTCTTTTATACATAAACTATTAAGATAAACGTAAACGCTACAGCATGTCAACATTTTACATTATATTTCCCCTTCACTGAGGGTTGTTCCACAGGATTTGTAAAAATTAGAGTTTCTATTAGGATATTGATTGGAGTAAATCTCTCTGTATCTCTTTCACTGTCAATTTAAAATTTCTCCCCCAAGTCTTTCCCCACTTATCTTCTCAAACACTAATGTCTCCCTCCCCTCCCCTTCCTTTCTTAAAAATGAAAGCAATTATAAAAATTTAATTTTTCCTGCTTCTCTATTTTAACATGTATGTTAATGGGTGATTGTATATGAATGCTAATAAACACTTTTGTTGCTCTACTGTCTTACATCAACAAACAGATTTTCCATCATCAAAAGTCATTGCTTCAGTCTTCTAACATAGAGTTTCTGCCAGTTTGTAAACTGAATAAAATCACTGTGGAAACTTTCCTACTTTCTACTCCTACATCCTTCCCTTTCCATCTACCCCTACACCTATCATTCCAAACTGCCTCCCTCACTCAATATTTACAGGTATAAAGCTATCATCAAAAACTACTTTCTCCTCTTCCATTTCCTTTTGTTACTTTTTAATCTCCCTCTTATTTTCTTAATTTTTCTTCTTTAGTTTTTAAACTCCTTTTCTCTGTTATCCCCCAGAACTTCCTCTGCCATTACTAATCCCTTGTATCCCTGCATTGTTGAAAGGGTATAAAACTTGCTAAACAAGTTTGGCACTCCACTACCTCTACATTATGTATCACTATATGATTGATTCTTTGGATGTTAGTGTGACCAGCAGCTGTTCTCTCCTTGCAGTTCAGGGCTAGGAACCAATCTTTTCTCTTTGAATAAGTTGAGTAGGTATCTGTGTACTGAATCACACCCAAAGCTAAAGTAACATCACGGGGAGAAATGCACTTCCTAAAGAGACCTCTACTAGAGTGGTAGAGCTTTCAGGCCCTACTGATCCACAATGTTTAACAAAGAAGTACAAGAATCATGAAAAAACAAAGCAAAATGATATCTCAGAAATTGATTATTGCCCAAGTGATGATCTCATGAGCACCAAAGGAAAGTCTGAGGCAAAAAACTCAAAAACAAAATGTTTGAATAGATCAGAGAATAATGTATGAAGAAATTATCAGAATGTTCCATGAACTTAAAGATGACATAAACAGATAAACGACTTAATTATTCATATTTTTCACGAGATTAAAAGAGACACAAAAAACTGATTGAACAAGGGACAGTGATGAGGAATAAGAATGACAACCTTGGAAAAGAACTACAGATTCATCCAGGCAGTTGGCACATACCTGTAATCCCAGCACGTGGGATGCTGAGGAAAGAGGATAGCATGTTCAAACCCAGCCCAGGCAACTCAGTGACTGAATAAGACCCGGTCTCAAAAGAAAAAGTAATTAATTATATAAAGGCCTGGGTGTGTAGCTCAGTATGAACACCCTCAGTTCAATATCTAGGACCAAAAAAAAAAAAAGTTAGTGATGATGAAAAGGAATCAAGCAAAAATCCTGAAAATAGAAATTATAATGTAAAGGCATGCTTTCAGATAGAACTAATCAGGGAGAGATTATTAGAATCTGAGGACAGCAACAGTGTCACTGGTAATTTGTTTCTTGCCATTCATTGGATTTGGAAAGCACAAGTATCTAAAACAAACTGCTTTGGGTGGAAAAGGGTAAGAAGTTACAAAAGCATCAACACCAACAAGTCCTAGCCTGTGTGTCGAGTACTGAACAAATGATGCAGAAGCGAACAAATTTTTTGCATCAAAATGTGTCAAGAACCAAAGGCAATAAATGTCAAAGCATTTGCATAGCAAAGATGACTCTAGTAGATCACTTACTCAGTGATACTCTAAAAGCAAGAATGCATGAAAGGTGGACACAAGTGCTAGATGACTCTGGAAGACCAAACTGATGAACTACCTGAGTCAAGAAAGGGGTGGAAAAGAAAACTAAAGTAATAAAAATCTCTTACAAAAATGGTTACAGAAATATCCCAAATCTAGAGACTGAAATGAACACTCAAATAAATAAGGCATTTAATCCCAAATAAATATGATAAGAAAAGAACCCCATAAAACATCATAGTCAAAATTCTAGAAATTCGTAATAAAGACAGGAAGAAAGCCATCTGAGGCTGACGTCACCGCAGGCACCAGAAGTCCCTCCTGGGAGAGTGGCCCTGGAGGCCATAGTGGGAGAGGCAGTGGAGGAGGCAGCGGTATCGGTGGCCCGCGGAATGCTGTGTTAGCTGGCCCTCTAGTCCCCTGGAGTTGTCACTGACAGAAGACGTGACATGTCGTCTAAGGGATGATATGAATATGACAGACTTAAAAGAGAAAGAGTACCTCCTCGGAGTCATCCCAGTGATGGCTGCCGTAGAGTACTTGATATTGTGCCAAAGAAACCGCCACTGCTAGGAAGGAGACCACCAGTGCTGCGCAGACCTGGTGAAGAAAGCTATAGTACATATTACCGTGATGTTGGTTACCAAGAATACAAGTGCCGCCATTCTCAAGATAGAAGAAATGGTTCACCTCAGAGAGTAGATGAATCTGGTTATCAATGGTCCAGTGATGTTGGTTACCAAGAGGCTGAGCAACATTACAGTTTTTCTGGTGATAGTAGTGGTCCACCTGAGAGAGGAGATGAGCCTGGTTATCGTGGGTCAACAAATGAACATTCTGCAAGCCGCCAGAGTCATAACAGGCACATGAAACATGACTTCAGAAGAAAAAGTTTCCGTTCTTCCCATTTTACAAGAGACCAATCTCATACAAGAGGTCCTCCTCTTTTCCAAGTAACACCCGTAGGTCAGAAGGACCATGTAGTAGTTAATACTGTGGCAAAGAAGCCACCTCTTCCAGAAAAGAGACCACCACTGATAGACAGACCTGGCAAAGGAAGCTGCAGTACGTATTATAATGACATCGATTCCCAAGAATATGGCAAGGGCCACGGTTTTTCTCACAATGGAAAAAGCCATCCATCTGAGAGAGAAGATGAATCTGGCTATCAGTGTTCAAGATATGATCATTCTGCAAGCTGCCACAGTGATTACAAGCACATGAGAGATGGCTTTAGAAAAATAAGTGTTTCCTCTTCCCATTATAAGAGAGACCAGTCTACTCAAACAAGGGATGATCCTGTTTTCCAAAAATTACCCTTTGGAAGCTGCCACAATGATTACAGGCACATGAGAGATGGCTTTAGAAGAATAAGTGTTTCCTCTTCCCGTTATAAGAGAGACCAGTCTACTCAAACAAGGGATAGTCCTCTTTTCCAAGAATTACCCATAGGCCTAAAGGACTCTACACACAACAAATCTGTCTCCAGTGTCTGTAGCAGGTGCTGCTCTGCAGTCCAAAACAAAACATGCTCTTCCCACCACTCTCAGCACACAAGTAAAGGAAGACAGGTCCAATCTTTGAAAACACCAAAATGCGTTTCACTCTTAAGTCCTACATCGAAGATGTTATATAAACACAGAAGGCTAACTGAAGAGCAACTTACTGAGACTGTAAGCAAGGGGGCTAATGAGACGGCAGAGGCTAGCAAATTGTCTGGGAATCCTGAGATCCAGGTGAAACCTACAGCACCACTATTCACTGCACAGCAAGAGAAGCCAAAGACTGAGGCAGCAGACAACACAGAAGTACTTGAAGATAGTCGGCTCAGCAGTCGTTCAAAAGCAATAGAATCAAAAATCAGTGACCTTAAACAGTATTACCAACAACACAGGAAAACTTTCAGGATGGTGGTTGGAAAGTTGATTGAAAAAGATCCTTCCCTTGGAAAGCCTATACAGTTTGCACTGAAGCAGAATTTACAGGAAATAGGCAATCATTGTGATGAAGAACTCAAGCATTTTATTGCAGAGTATGACACTTCTACTCAAGGTTTTGGAGAACATTTTTAGAGAACATACAAAAAAGTGGTCAAGCAAAAAAAAAGGTGATTCTACTTTTTTTTCCTGGGTTGTGTAAATCCTTAATATATTCAATGTTTGTGACAAAGAGAAATATCTTTTGAGTTTTCAACATCAAATAAACACCTAACACAGTCTGTTTGTAATGTTTTAATCAGAATTTTTTTCTCTATGTAGGCTCTACTAATCCATATTCATTTGCCCCCCTCAAAATGATGGTCAGTTAATTGTTTAAGCTTTTAAGGAAGCAGTTCTGGACAGCAGTTTTGTAAACTTGCTCATGTTGCATAATGTCTCAAGTGTGTGACTTGTTTGGCTACATGAGTGTAACTTACAGGTTAGAGGTCATTCCACCTAAACATTGGTAGTCTTTTTACATTTCATGGTGAGCAATACCATGTGGAAATATTGGAATTTTGAGTTATGATTTTTATTCACTGCTGTTTGATTGTCTTAGGCTTCATGAGTTTTAATATGCTAAAACAAATTATCATAATAAAATGAGTACTTTGGTATCTCAGAGGATATTTGCTTTGAGAATAATTTTCACTCAGTGATAACACAGCACTTAAAGTCTTTGAAAGACATCAGAATAAAATCTTTTTCCTTATTAAATGAACTTATATGTCCCTTCCATTAAAATATTCCTAAAGCTCTTAACCACCCTGATGTCTAAGTTTCATGTACAAGATTAAGAGATGGAGTAATCTGAGAAGGAAGGTGAGGAATATTTGAAAACCCTTTTGATCAATTGAGGAAAGACTTTAAATGTGTGGATAGTGGTATTTTATTTTTATAAGCCTATACTCTCTACCTTAAAAGTGATGAATACAATGCTTAAAACGAAATAATTTACAGATTCTTTCTGGGGGTGCACTTTGTACTCTTACTTTCTCCCACTAGTATTTAAGTACTGGATTTCCTCAATTCTTTTTTCTGGGTACTTTTCTCTCTAATGGATTATATCTTCATTCAGTCTCATGACTTTAGTAGCTTTCTAAATGCTGATTATGCTGAGATTTGTACTTGCAGTCCCCTATGTACAGAATCGTATAGCCAACTACTTAATATAAAAACTTCAATATAATTTATGGAACTACAACTGAAAATGTCCAAACAGAATATTCGATATATATTTGCTCAACATGTCTCTCAATAAGTATTATATACATATATATATAATATATAATTTCATAACTTTCCAGCACATCACTTCAGAAACCAGGATTTGATTGACACCTCCATATATATCATATGTGCTATATGCAGTTACATACAGACTTTTATAAGTACTTCCTCAAAAATATATTTCAAAGGATGACTAATTCATTTCTGTGCCATGATATCACTTTCTTGAAGATGTCCTCCTTCAATTTCTTTAGTCATTCTACTAGCGTATAAACTCAGAAAAATGTATTCTTTACATTGTTACACATACATCTTATGTGTTTAAGATTATTAATTTAAAAATAGTGATTTCTTTTATTAGGTTGCAAATCCCATGAAGTTCTTGTATATCTAGCACAGTATTCGGTGTGCTAGAGTTGCTCATAAATGTTAATTGAATTAATTACATAAAAATAATTATTAGAAACAAATGACCATTTACAATGATCCAGAAACACTTCTACATGCTGTACATGGATTTTCTCATGTAATCCCTTCAGTGATCTTAGGCAGAAATTATTAATTAGCCACTTCATTTATGTAGTGGAAAGAGTGCCGGCTATTTTAAGAATGTCAATTAAATTTACACAAATATCAAGAAGGACCATTGGAAGTAATTATTTAACAAATTCTTTGTTTATGAAAAACACGTGGGTTCATTTTTTAAGGAAGCTTTTTTATTTTTATTATTTTCCTATTGTTTTATTACCATATGCTTACAAAAATAATAATTCCATTCATCTTGGGGAATTGGTACATACACGTGTTACATCTTGATCATTTTTACTCCCGCTTGCCCTCCCCTCTCCCTTCTTCCCTAGCTCTCTTTCCCATTTCCAGAGAGTGTATCTCCCTGGTTCCCACATTTTATTTTGTTACTTATTTATATTATGTTACTCTTATATTACAGAACAAATGCAATATCTAAAATTCAATGACTGATTTATTTCACATAATATTATCAGCAAAAAATCACACAATTCTACAAATGATTCAAATTTATTCTTTTTTATGTCTAAGTAGGATTCTACTGTTTATATACACCACATTTGTCTGCTTCCTTATTTGCTGATGGGCCTGTAGGCTACTTCCAAGATTCAGCTCTTACCAGTTCTGTTGCTATAAACATAAGTGTGCAGTTATCACAGTAATGTGTCATCTTTAATTCTTTCAAAAAAATACCAAGAAAATTTATAAGCAGGTCCAATGTAATTACAAATTTTAGGATTTTGAAGAATCTCCATACTTATTGCCAGAGAGGTTGTCTTTTTCATCAACAATAGTTAAGGGTTACTTTTTGGTACACATTGCCAGAATTTATTGTTTTCTTTGTCCTTGATAATAGGTATTCTAACAGGAATATGACCTAATGTCAGTGTTGTTTTGATTTTCATTTCCCCAGTAGGGAAAGATGCTAAACATATTTTTATGTCTGTATTTTATTTTTGTTATGTTATTGTATTTTTATTGGCTACTTGCAAATTTTTTGTTCAAAATGTTTACTCAACTGCCTATTTTTATCTGGGTATTTTATTTTATTTTTATTCTTGGAGATCTAAATTTTGGAGTTCATGCACAGTATTTTAAATAATAGTCTTGTATCCAATGGATACCTGACAGAAAAGATTTCCCATTGTGTAGGTCATCTCTTCACTGTATTTGGCTGTTTCTTTTACTGTGAAGGTTTATAATTCAGTATAATTCCTTTTGTTGATTTTTTGGTATAATATCTTGTGTATTTGGTGTGTTGTTCATGTTGTCTATGCCTATGCTTATGTCTTCAATGATTAGTACCAAATTTTTCTTTCAGGAGATTCAGTGACTCTTTTCATATCTAGATATTTGAAATTTTGTTTTAGTAATGGCGAGAGAAACAAATCTAGATAAACTCCTCTGCTCATGAATAATCAGTTTTGTGAGCATTGCTTGCCAAAGCAGTTATCTTTTCTCAGGATATGTTTTGGGCCCCTTTGTCAAAAATCAGATCACTGAAGTTTCTTAGTGTTGTTTCTATATTCTCTATTCTATTCCATTGGCCAAAACGCCTGTTGTTTTGCTATTATCATGGTGTAGTTATCACTGTAGCTTCATATTGTAACTTGACATCCAGGATTGTAATGGCTTCTGTTCCATTCTACTTATACAGGATTTTTGGGGCTCTTCAGGATCTGTTTTGGTTCCATATAAATTTTTAAATTATTTTTCCTCATTATGTAAAGAATGCTGATAATATTTTGATTGAAATTGCATTACCTCTATATCTTTTGGTAATATGACAATTTTGCCAATGCTCTTTCTGTCTACTTAAAATAGAGAATGAATTACAATTTTTCCAATTTTTTTGTTATTAATACACACTTGCAGTATATAATGATTACAATTTTTGATTGGATAATTGGTACATGTGCATAACACATCTTAATTATTTCCTCATCCCAACCTCTCCCCTCTCCATCCCTCCCTCCTTATCTAGGTCTCACACACTTTCACAGAAGCTCTATCTATTTCCTATCATCCATCTTTTATTTTGCTCTTTTTTATGTATGTGAGATAACAGAAATGATGCAATGTTTAAACTTAGGTGTCTGATTTATTTCGCTTGCATTATGGTCCTGAGGTGCATTTATTTTCTTACAAATGACTCATTTATCATTCTTTATGGCTGAGTAGTACCCTGATGTGTATAAATAATACATTTTCTTCATTCATATGTTGATGGACATATATGTCCCCTTCCAAGTTTTAATCATTATGAATTGTGCTGCTATGAACATGAGTATGCATGTAACACTGTAATATGGTGTCTTTACCTCTTTTAGCAGGATAGTGAAAAGGGGAATAGCTGGGTCAAGTTGAATTTCTAGTACTAGATTTCTGAGGAATTTCCATATTGATTTTCACAGTAGTTGTACTAGTTTACATTCCCACCAGCAATGTAGAAATGTTCCTTTTCTCCCATAGACTCACCAGCATTTGTTATAATTTGATTTCTTAATGGGGAACATTTTTTCTAGATAAATATGGAATGCCAGTGTTCTTTCGATTAGCTTTTCTTGAGTGGTCAGACATGTTGCAAATTTCTTCATGTATTTATTGCCCTTTTGTATTTCTTTTGAGAAGTGGTTATTTTTTCCATTTCAGTAGCTCATTTTTAGATTGGGTCTTTTATTTTGAGGCCTCGAATTGTTTTTGAGGTTTTGTATATTCTAGATATTTGTCCTCTGATGAGTAACTGACAACTTTTTTTTCCTCATTCTGATGTTTATCTCCTCATGCTGTTGGTGTTTTTATTTTCTGTTTAGAGATTTTTAATTTGATTGATCCCATTTATTCATTTTTGATGGTGTTTCTTGTGTGACTGGAGTTCTAAAAGTAATCAGATCAGAAGTAATCTCCCAGGTAAAAAATGTCAATATTTATAAAAGAAATGCTAAGCAAATCTAGAGTAGAGATAAATAAAAACATAGATGATAATAGTGAGAGGATGGAAACTGTGAATGAAAACATAGGAAAGAAATAGAATGCAAGAAACAGATTCAAATAGATATCCAGGAATTAAAAATCCCATTGAAAGGTAGCAAAAATGCTTTAATGAAACTAAAGACAGTTATTTAAAACTTGAAGATAGAATATTGGCTAGTGATCATGGAAGGAAACATCTCTTAAAATAAAATCATATCAGAAAATAACAATTCAACACCTGAAAGATGATGCAAAGAAAAATATGAGAATAACTAGTGTCAATGACATGAAAACACTATTTACAAAAGTAATGGCAAAAAATTTTCCAAGCATGGGAAAAGAAATTTACTTACAGACAAATGAGTAATGTAGAATTCCAATTACTCATGCACAAAATAAATCTACAGTCAGAGACATAATAATTAAGATCCCAGACATTCAGCACAAGAACAGAGTATTAAAAGTTATCTGAAAAAAAGAAACAAAAAGAAAGCCCATCAGAATTATGGTAGGCTTCTCAACAAAAACCCTCAAAGCAAAAAGAGCTTGAAGTGAAGTATTTAAGTCCTGAAAAAAAACAACTTTCAACCCAGATTTATGTGTCCTGCAAAACTATAGAAATAAATCAGCGATACATGTGCAGGCAACGTATTGTATCACTGGTGTAAGAACCCGAGCGTGGGAATATAAACTAAGAGACATGAAGGAAATCTGCTCTAAAACAAAGAACAGATGGGATGAAGGAAAGTAGAAAAGAAAAAGACAAAAATGTATGTATGTATATATGAATATACATATATGCAGGAGGGCTAACATGGTTCTACTATTGTATTATATCACTTAATGCTAAGCAATAATCGATGACGGGTTATTTGATCAATCTTGTATGTCTGTATGTGTTGTCCTGAACACACACTTCGAAGATATCAATATGTAAAGCAGCAACTATTGG
>PVLD010027879.1:0-20138 GCA_004027595.1 Dinomys branickii
CTTCCCAGCCGAGGTCCCGGCATTCACGCTCGCCAAGTCTGTCTCGAGCTGGTGGTGTTTATTAAGGAGGTTCGCTCCCTTGCTGCTCACCTGGTTGCCATCTTCCCCGGATCAGCTGACATAAAAGTCCCAATCCAATAATCAAGTTGGCTGGTGCCTTGATCTTGGTCTTCCCAGTCTTCAGAACTCGAAAGCAGTCACCGTGGGTTCAGGGGAACTGCAAAGTTGTTTGCCAGAGCTCACCTTCTGTCACAGAGAACATTTTAAAACCTCGCCAAGAAAAACATTCAGGAAGATGGCAACCAGATCGGCAGTGGGGAGAGTCCCTACCAGAGGGACACCACCCAGGCACTGGAATGCAGCAACATAAGACAAGGCAGAGTCAAAGCAAACAGCACACAGCTCAACACACCCAGCTCTACGTCTGCTCCAAGGCTATAATCCCAATCTCTCCACTGTATGAGCAACTACCAGCAGAGAGCAGCAGAGACCAGCGGCAGCAACCCCAGGGCCACAGCAATTCCCAGGGATCCAGCCAAGGAACAAATGGGAACTGGAACATAACAGTAAAAGAGAGCTGCACACGGAAATGGATCACACAGCCCCACACCCTTCTCACTCCAACACCAAATAGGAAGCACAAACTGAGCTACCAGGCTTCAGCTCCCACCCTGAACTCCCTCTGTGAGCACCTTGAGTCTGGGCGACCTGCACACTCACCACCTGTTCCCGTCAGCAATGGGATGAGTCCACGGGCTTCAGGACTCACCCTAAACTGCCAATATGAGCACCAGGAGGGACACCATACTGCTTACATATGTGATCCTTGTTTGAACCCATAACAACAAACTACATGAAAAGCGGCAGTCCCAGAGTCTGGGAGACAGCAACATACTCTACACAGGAAATCCAAGAAAGTCCTCCAATTCTCTCCTGGAACTAATAACTAAGCTCAGTGCACATCCTAGTCTGACTCAGTGAACACAGATGGGGGAGATTCTGCACCACTTGTGCCCAGAATCATGGGTGCGCCCAATGCCCAGCTGTGGGAGGAGGAGAGAGATGGCACTGAGGATCTGGAGGTGAGAGCAGGTGGAGACCTGGAGCTGGAGTGCAGACCCGGTGCTATGGCGGGGTGCGGATAGCCTCCAGGGAGTCATGGGCGGCCTGCAGGGAGACACTGGGAGCCTAGAAGGGGACCCTGGGGACCCTGACAGGGAGCTCAGCAGCCTGAGCAGGAAGTGAAGCAACCTCCAAAGTACATAAAAACCCTGATAACCTGGATCAGGTCTCCAGGAGTGTGGCGATGGAGAAGAGCCCTGTGATCCACGGGAGCAAGCCCGGGGACCAGACCAGGCCTCCAGGAGCACCTTGGACCGGCCCGAGAGCACCTCGATGGGGCGAAGCCTGGTGGTCCACCAGGGAGACCCCATGGGCCCAACCAGGCCTTCAGGAGTGCCTTGGACCAGTCTGAGAATGCCTCAATGGAGCAGAGCCCAGTGGTCCACACAGGAGACCCTGTGGACCCAACCGGGCCTTTGGGAGTGCCCTGGACGGAGTCTCAAGAGCGCCTCAATGGGGTGGATCCCAGCGGTCCACAAGGGTGACCCTATGGACCTGAACAGGGCTTCAGGAGCGCCTTGGACCAGGCCCCGAGAGATCCACGACAGGGCAGAGGCCAGAAGTCTGCAGGGGCGGTCCCTATGACTTGATCGGGCCTCTGAACCCACTGCATCGAGGAGGAGCCTGGTGGCCCACGGGGTAACCCTGCCGACTCAAGGGGACCCCCAATGGCCTTGAGGGCTTGTCAAGGGGGAGTGACTATAGTGATCCTGGTTCCCTGCCAGTTTACCATTTTTGAGGTTGCTTTTCCACCGCCTGCCATAGCAATCTGTGCACACCTATGTTTGTTACAGTATAATCAGAAACAGCCATGTCTCTCCCCAGCGTGAGAGCCTGAGGGAGTAAGCAAACCAAAAATAAATAAATAAATAAATAAATAAATAAATAAATAAAATTTTAAAAGTTAAAAAACTTAATTTTAAAAGTTATCATGAGGGTCCAGGATTCATTTTTGTTTCTCAAACTTTTTCATTTATATGTTATATATGAATACTTAAACCTATTTTATTGAGGAATAGTTAGAATAAAATAAATCTGTTATGCATACAGTTTAGTAGTTTTTGACAGAGGTAAATATCCATGCAACCACCACTCAATCCAGATATATAGATGTAGATATAGATAGGTAGATATAAATATATATATATATACATATATATATATATGTGTGTGTGTAACATTTTCCTTACCCTAAAAGTGGCTCCAGTGTGCTTAATGACCACCACCCTTGCTTCTGGCAACTACTGCCTGATTTCAATCACTCCAGATTAATTTTTCCTGTTTTCAAAATGTATAAAATATTATCCAGTTTATGCACTTTTGTGCTGAGTTCCTTCCACTAAGAATAAAGTTTTGACATTCATTCACATTGAGACTCGCTCGTGTATGTGTCATGGTTACCTTCCCTTTGTTGCTGAGCACCGTTTAGCCGCACACACGTACTCACTCACCAGCAGAGTGCGGTCTGAGCTGTTTCCGTGTTTGGATGAGTGTACACACAGCTGCTATGACCCCCTCCACCCGAGTGTCTGGTAGACACACGCTTTCAGTTCACTGTGGTGAATAGCTGTTACTGGATTTTCCACATGGTGTGGGACGTTTGGTTTTAATATTGTAAAACTCTCCTAGTGTTTCCCAAAGTGGTTGTGCTCTTTTGCAATTTCACCACCATAAATGAGAGCTCCGTATGTTCATTACCACATGCCATTGTCAATATTTTTAATTTAGCCATCAGATCATATCAGACATGCAGTGGTCATGGTGACTTTATTACATTTTATTTCCATTTATTTATTTATTATATTTTTTCACATTTACCCAAATACTAATATCAGAACTATTTCCATATTCTTATTCACAATTTACTATTTATACATGGTTAATTTGGCTAGTCTGTTTCGCCATTTTTGAGTCTGGATCAGAGCCTTTAGTAAAATATATATGAAATATTTTTCTGCTCTTCATTTTCTTTGTAGCGTATTTCAAGGAACAGAGTTTCAAACTTTTATTACATCCAGCTTACCTGTGACAAATGTAATTTTTCAGCACTAGAGATCAAATCCAGGGCTATGGAACTGTGCTACATCCTCAATATTTTGAAATTCCATTTTGAGACAGTCTCCTTAAGTCCCTAAACTGCTCAGGCTGAAATTTTCAATCCTCTTGTCCCAGATTCCCAGCTTCCTGGAGTTACAGTTGTGCAGTTACACTAGGCCTACAGCTTTTTGTTCTGCCTAAAACTCTTTGCCTAACCCAGAGTTAAGTTTTTTATCTTTCCTGTCATCCAGAAATTGTATTGCCTTCATTTTAATCTGTGATCCATTTTGAGATAATTTTGTTTAACTTTGGTTTATGGAACATTCCAAAGTATGAAAAGAACAGAACAGGAGTGTAATAATCCCGTATATACTCGAGCCAATTCCAGTGATTGTCAGCTTCCAAGCCTGGACCATCTCTTCCTTGCTCCACTCTCAATAACGATGAAGAAAAAGAACAGAACAAAGAGTAGGAGATGATGGTGATTACGGCTCTCTTTCAGCTAAAACTGTGTACATTTAAACGTAAAATTATTAGCTGCACAATTTTGACAAATACTATGTCACCACCTTTTCCATTATTTTAGAAATTTCCCCCTTTTTCTGTCTAGGAAATCTTTTCCTTGAAAACCATACTAGCCCAGTTTTTTTTTTTTTTTCACCTTAAGCTAAAGTTGCCTCTTTTACAGCTTCGGCAAATGAATCACACCTCACGTGGTCTTTGACCTGGCCTCTTTTGGCCACAGCCAACACGCCCCCAGAGGTCCTGCTGCTTCTCTCTGGTGACTCTGCGATGGATCGAGAGTATGTGCCTGAAGTTGCTTTCCCTGTCCCAACCATCCCTGTCCCAAGGTCAAGCTCGTAGCTTTTGCCCCACCACTGCCAAGTCAGTTCCAGCTGAATCCTACTCCAGAGGAGAGATTGTCACTGATATTTGCCCAGGAACTTTCCTCTGATAATTGACTCAGTACAACTGAGAATCTCATCACCTGACACTATTCTTTCAACAGATTTTAAAGTGCGACTGCTCTAGGTATGAATCATCATCGACTAGATTTCTAATTTGGGGCTTGATTGTGATACCCAACAGGCAGGCTAAAGATAGACTTGGGACACCAACATAGTGGATAGCCTTGGAAAAGATCTCTAAAATTTGTCAATGAAAACAAATTCTACAGAGAAGCTATTTTAATCTCACCATATATTTAACTATTGTGTATTTTGAAAATTAAAACATTTATTCTAAAATGCATATGGATATCATCTAAGGGTCTTAATCAAGCCCTGCTTTAGGTAAGTCCTTCTCTCTAGTATCTCTTTCTTCCCACTTCCCAAATTCTAATTACATCACCTACGGGAAGATCCTGCCAATCTCTCCCACACAGCAGCTGCCAGATTGTTTTTACTGCCTTCTCCTTTCTCCATTTACCTCTGCTTCTCTCCAAATCCCAAGCCATATACACATAAACAAAAATATTGGTGAGATTTTTTACATGTTGCTTTATAGTCAGGAAATCCACAACCTCTATCAAAGAGTAGGTGGGTCATGTGGGGGTTGGGGTTCTAATTCTTTCCCTGGCAGTGCTGCCAACCTAGTATACTTCCCAGGGACGGTTCTTAAGTCTACTCAACACCTCTTACTTCAACCACAGATGGAGATGAGTGCTGATTCCCCTTAGAACCCTCCCATGAGATGGCAACAGAAAGGCAGCGGCTATCCCTTAAGACATTCCCTTCCCACCACGTACTCCCCACCATGTTTCAGTGGCAGAAACACAGGCAGAAGACATCCTAGAATTGTCAGCCATCCTAGGAAGAAATCTTCATTGTCTAATTCTAGTACCCAAAAGCAAGCGGGCCAGAGACAGACTGAAAGGCATCACAACACTTGGCTGACCAAAGTAAATAGCATAATGCTGCACCCATTTTGTTCTAAACCACTGAGGCCCGCCAAGTTCCAATTCAGAAAATCAAGAGGTAGGTAAGCAGGTAAAGTGCTCTCTAGTGAATTCTTGGTAACTGCTCCACAGGCTCTTATTGTTCCTGTGTTCTAGCTCAGAGCTGCCTCGGAGCCCTATTTCTATCACACTATCTGTTCCCACACCTGTGCTAAGAATCTGGCTGTGTGGTGAGCTCCTGTGGGGACTCCCTGGCCAATGTAGTCAGTATGAGACAGGCATAAACACAGGGCAACTCACTGGCTCTGCATATTAAAACAAACACTGGCTACTTCAGTGAGCAAAGGGAGATGGCCATTCATAGCTAATACCTATTAATTTACAACATTACTTCTCTATGCTGGGTAAAGCCACCATAAAAGGGATGACTGGAGCTAGTGATCCACACTTTGTCTAAGATTCTGTTTTTTAATGCTCTTCCCATACTTCTTTTATGAGTTTCACTCCACATAAAGAAATAATCAATTGGGTATGATGGTGCATTCCCATATCCCAGCATTCTGGGAGGCTGAGGCAGGTTGATCACAGCCTGAGCAAGTCAGTAATTTAGAGAGACCCTATTTTAAAATGAGAAAGGAATGGGATCTGGGTACACAGCTCAGGGTGAAGATCCTGGTCTTAATTACAAGTTCAGAGGAAGGAATGAAAGAAAAGAGGGTGGAATGGAGGGAGGGAGAGAGAGGGGGAAAGAGGAAGGGAGGTAGGGAATGAGGAAAGCAGGAAGGGAAGGAAGGAAGGAAGGAAGGAAGGAAGGAAGGAAGGAAGGAAGGAAGAGAGAGAGAGAGAAAAAGAAAGAAAGAAAGAAAGAAAGAAAGAAAGAAAGAAAGAAAGAAAGAAAGAAAGAAAGAAAAAGAAAAAGTTTCTGTTTATCAAAGTAACAACAAAAGTCCATTTACTAATTTATATTTAAAAGTAATATTTCTGGTCTTTTAGCCCTTTGGATATTCAGAAAAAATTTTTATCCTAGAACACTGGAAAATACTAAATAAAAAGTGCTGAAAAAAATATATAAATACACCAACTAGTTTCATTGGTCTTTAAAATTCAATTAAAATAAATTGTGTTTTCTAAAAAGCAACTGCTGCATGGTGGCTTGATAATTAACTAGATCTTCAAAATTATTTACTGCTTCTGTGACTACCCTGAGCTGCAAATATCTCCATCATGCACAAATGTATAGTTTAACTCTTTTAAAAAAAATCTTTAAATTATGACTCTCATAGTCATGAAATGATGTATGACTTTCCACTCAGCTTTTTGTAACCTGTCAACCTACACAAGACCTCATTAATTACACTGAGGTTAAACTGTCCCATGCAAGAACCCAAAACATTATTTAATGCACTTTTCTGCCCTTTGGATAAGATCATGTTAAGAAAATTTTTTCAACTCCAACATCCTTAAAAAACATAGTAATTATTAAGGTACTGCATTACTGTAAATAAATCAGATTTAAATGTTTCATCAGATTTTAAGGGAAATATGTAAGTGGAGCAATATAACAACTAAAGTGGCTGAACAAAAGCCACATTAGACTGGAATTGAGCTGTATATCCACATAGAACATATATAAATCAGTCTCTCTAATATCTTTTAAATGAGAAGTCTAGATTAAATTATTAATAAAGTCCAGTCAGATCAAATTACTTATAATTATTTTGAAAATTAAAAGTAAATCTTGGAAAACTTGAAGTCAAATGGAAAAAGGATCAGGAAGAAAAAAAATCTGCATTAAATATTCAACCCAATAGACTTAACATACCTTTTCTGTAAAAGACATGGAAAAACCATGGTATTTGACTCTTCTATTAAAAATACAGACACTGATATAGAATTCTCTTTTTCAAATATTGTTTCATCCTTTTTATTTTAAAGAAAAAAGTGGAACAAAATTTCAAAACAACATAGTAGCCGGTGATATAGCTCAGCAGCACGGCACCTTCCTGGCAAGCGAAAGGTTCTGAGTTTGATTCCCAATACCAAAATAATAATAATAATAATAATAATATATTGCATATTATTATCTTCAAAATAGTTGCTCAGAGTACAAGACATAAGCATGACAAAATTGAACAAACATTATTAGCACAAAACGTTCTTTTCAGAGACCTAAGAGAAATTAGTAATATCTTAACTATCTTGTTAACTATCTTATATATTTTTTTTTCATTTCCCTTCCTTCTTTTCTCCTGTCCACCATCCCAGTTTCTCTTTCCTTTTGAACAGTTCCTCCCCTTTCCATAACATCTATTATACATTTTGAATCTTATTTACTCTTTCAACTTCTCATACTAGAAAGATAATATTGCTTATTTCTTACGAAAATACTCTCCTGCCCCAGGTTTTCCTCAAGGCAACTTTAACATCCTTATTCCTCAAACTGTAGATCAATGGATTTAACATAGGTTCCACAATAGTATAGAACAAAGAAGACACTTTTCCTTTACCAAGGGGCAAAACAGATGGTGGTTTCAGATACACAAAAGCACCAGAACCAAAGAAAAGAGAAACTACAATCATGTGGGAGCTGCACGTGCTGAAAGCTTTGGATCTACCCTCTGTGGAATGAATGTGAAGAATGCTAGACAGGATGAGGGCATAAGAAATGAAGATGGTCACAATGGGTATTCCAATGTCAATGGCCACAACAATAAAGACCACCAACTGATTTGCAAGAGTGCTATTGCAGGACAGCTCAAGGATGGGAAAGATGTCACACATGAAATGATTGATAAGGTTGTCAGAACAGAAGGTCAGACTCACGATACTGCCTGTGTGGACTGTGGCCCCAGCAAAGCCCATCCCATAGACACCTAACAAGAGGAGTGAACACACCTGGGGAGACATGGCAACTGTGTACACCAGTGGCTTACAGATGGCAACGTAGCGATCATATGCCATTGCTGAAAGGATGAAGGACTCAGAAATGACAAAGAAGCAGAAGAAAAAGAGCTGAGTCATGCACCCAGCATGCAAGATGATGTTCTTCTTGGAGATAAAACTCATCAGCATTTTCGGGGTGACGGTGGTGGAGTATGATAAATCTACTATGGAGAGGTTGAAGAGGAAGAAGTACATGGGGGTGTGCAGGTGAGAGTGCAGTGCTATTAGGATTATCAAGCCCAGGTTCCCAAGCACTGTGATCAGGTAGAAACCTAGAAACAGGAAGAAGAGAGGCATCTGCAGGTCTGGCTGGTCTGTTAAGCCTGCGAGGATGAACTCTGTCACAGAAGAATTCTTGGACACCATTTTCTCTCAAGTGTTTCCTGTAGGATGAAGAAAAGGGAAAAGTTTGCAAAGAAATACCTTAATGTCCCTTTTCTATCTCTCTGCTGTTCTTGAAAAGTGCAGCCATTAAGAGAGATTGGATATTGTTAGGAAGACTTCCTATTTATCATGGGAAGTA
Source organism: Dinomys branickii (assembly GCA_004027595.1). NCBI lineage: Eukaryota > Metazoa > Chordata > Mammalia > Rodentia > Dinomyidae > Dinomys > Dinomys branickii. The sequence continues at coordinate 8,523 of PVLD010027879.1, forward strand.
GCAGACTACCAAGTGACTTTAACTTTCAGAATACTATGTGAGGCAGAAGTTACCATGGCTTGGCATCAGTGTTGTAAAAAACTGATGTTTTTCTTGTGGTTGTGTTAATTCGGCACTTTTACTTTATGTTTTAATGGACTTTATTTTAACAAACACAAAGGTTGTATTTTTTGAAATCTCTTAGCTGAAGAGGTTGTATATTTAATAATATTATTTAAACTTAAATTTACTTAAGATGCTCTGTAAAAGGCTCTGTTCTAAGTGATATGACAATATTATTATCTCATTTTACAGATGAAACAACTGACATTAAGAACTGAGGCCAAAGTCACAAAAGTGCTGAGTTTTAGGTTGAAGAATTTTGGCAATCTCACTCTTAGAGTCTGTACTTTTAACTCCCACGTTACACCACAGGCCATGGTCAGGCAAGCACTCACCTTCCTTACTCAGAGCTACAGTGATGTTCTCTACTGACTCCTGTACAATTTTTCTAGGGAGAACAAAGACCTGGAAAAGAAGAGACAGCAGACTTCAGCTCAGAGCCCTCTCCTCCCAGCCTGGATGAATGGATCAGAAATTCTAATTTATCTGGTAATTCTTTATGCCCTGAAAAACATGATTTATGTTAATTTACCCAAGGTACCTGAACTTCCAGAAAGGTAACTGTATTCATTCCTTACCTGTAGATAACAGGAGAATAAGCACTTTGATTCCCAATTACAGATTTCAGTGAACTGATTATTGATGCAGTGATTCCCTTAAGATCATTTCCTCAGAGACTACTTGCCCTAAGAAAGAAGAAACATTTGTTTATCCTTTGGGATTGCATGAAATAATTTTAGAGATAATTATTTCATCGACTAACATTTATCCAGTACTCTTAAGATAAATTTTATCATAAAAAATTATTTTCATTGCCATTTCTTGCAAACTCGATAATCTCATAATGTTTAACCTTGATTGTGTTAATTTGATTGGTTTGAGATCCACCTGGAACATTGGTGGAACACACTTGTTGATGTGTATGGGTGGGTTAAGGAGATGTGATCTTTGCCTGCTGTATCTGTTCCCTGGCTCCCTCTTCCAGGGACTGTGCTCCTGCTCTGCTTTCTGACCTCTATGTGTTGTGCAGCTTTGCTCTTGCAATGCTCTTTTACCAGAATGTTTATGACTTAGAGGCAGATGCCCATGGACTAAAGCTCCACAGCCATGAGCCACATTAACTTCTCTTCCCTTATGTTAGGAGCGTCAGTGTTGTGTTATAGACATCTTTTATCAGATTGAGGTAAAGTCCATCTATTCCAATTTTCTGTAGGGTTTTTATCATGCATAGGTGTTGGACTTCATCAGAGCTTTTTCTACATTTATTGAGATGATCATACGATTTTTGTCCTTGCTCTGCTCATATGGCATATTACATTTATTGATTTGTGTATATTGAACCATCACTATATTCCTGGGATAAATCCCATTTGGTCATGATGTATAGTCTTCTTGATGATTTGCTACATTATATTTGCTAATATTTTACTGAGGATTTTTGCATCTGTGTTCATTAGTGAGAGTGGCCTGTAGTTTTCTTTTTTGGCTAAGCCTTTCTCTGGTTTTTGTATCAAAGAAATACTTACCTCCAGGAATGAGTTAGGGGAATTGCTTCCCTTTGTATTTCATTAAAGAGTTTGTGGAGTATTGGCATTAAATCTTTTCCAAACTTTTTGTAGAATTCAGCTATGAATCCATCAGGACCTGGGCTTTCCTTTGTTGGTAAGTTTTTAACTGCATTTTCAATTTCATTAACATATTGTATTATTCAGAATTTTTGTAACTTCTTGATTCAGCTTTAGAAATTCAAATGTTTCTAGGAGCCTGTCCATTTCTTCTGTGTTTTTCATTCTATGTGAGTAAAGATTTTTGAAGTAGGCAGTGATTATCTTCTGAATTTCCACAGTAACTGTAGTGATTTCACCCTTTTCATTACTTATTGCATGAATTTGAGTTTTTCTCTCCTTGTTTTCATAAGATTGGCTAGGGGTTTATCAATTTTACCTATTCTTTCAAAGCATCACTCTTAGATTCATTGATTCTTTGTATTGTTTTGTTATTCTCAATTGTGTTAACTTCTGCTGTGGTCTTGATAAGTTTCTCCCTTCTTTGGGCTTTGGGCTTCTCTTGCTCTTCTTTTTCTAGAAGTCTGAAGTGCAACATTAGGTTGTTTATTTGTGTTCTTTCTATTTTCCTGATGTGAGAATTCACTGCTCTAAATAACCTCTGAGGACTGCTTTTATGGTGCCCCACAGATTTTGGTGAGTTATTTTTATATTTCTGTTTGATTATAGATATTGTTTAATTTCTTCTTTGATTTCACGTATGATCCATTTGTTTTTTAGGAGGGTGTTGTTTAATTTTCATGTGTTTATTGAGCTTTTGAACTTTCTTTTGTCAATAACTTCCTATTTTATTGTACTATGTGAAGTAATATGTATAGGATGATTTCAATTACTTTGTATTTACTTAAGCATGTTCTATGGGCTAGTATATATTCTATTTTAGAGAATGTCAGATGTGCAGATGAGAATAATTTTTTTTTCTGATATTGCTGGATGGAACACTCCGTAGAGGTTTACTAAGTCTATTTGCTCATGGTTTGGTTCAGTTCTGATATTTCTTTGCTAATTTTTTTCTAGTTGAATTCTCTGTGACTATGAGATGTTAAGGTCCTCCATTAAAATTGTGTTATTGCTTATTTGTTCTTTCATGTCTATTAATATTTGTCTCATATAGTTGGGGGCTCCCATATTTAGTGCATATATATTTATGATTGTTATCTCTTCTACTTGAAGTTTTCCCCTAAAATATATGTAGTGACCTTCTTCACCTCTTTTGACCATTCTTGGTTTGAAGTCCACATTGTCTGCAAACAGAATAGCTACTCCTGCTTTTTTCTGGGTTCCTGTTACATGGAATATTGTTTTCCATCCTTTGACTTTCACCTTATGAATTTCCTTTAAGTTAAATGTGTTTCTTGTGGAAAGTATATTGTTAGATTTCATTTCTTGATCCACTCTGTCAGTCTCTCTCTTTGGTTTAGTGAATTCAGGCCATTTACATTAATGCTTATAACTGACATATACTGGCTTATCTTTGTCATGTTATTTTCCTGCTGTTGATTCCTGACTTTTCCCCTCTGTTTAATTTCTTGCCTTGTTTAGTGGTTTGCTTCTGTTATTCTTGGAATGTGATCACTTTACCTCTTTCTAGTATATCTTTCAGTACTCTTTGTAAGGTTGGGTTGGCTCTCTTGATGGCAGAGGTGCAGTGGGCAGGGTCTCATCTCTCATGGCTCAGCAAGCCTTCCTCAATAGCTGAGGGTGGTGTGCAGGGTCTCATCCCTCCCATGTGGCTCAGCACAGCTCACCAAGGCCCCCTCGATTGTGAGGGAGCCATGGGCGGGGTCTCTTTCCTCCCTCTTGGCTGATCATGGCTCACCAAGGCTCACTGGATGGTGGGGAGGCAGGGGGTGGGGTCTCTTCTATCTGTTAAATTTGATGAACCACAGAGCCAATATGTTCAGGAAACCACAAACAAGATGAATTTGAAATATATAGTAGTTAGACATTTTATAGTAGGAGCTGAAAATAATAGATAAAAAGTGAAATGCCTAAAAGCAAACAAGACAATACCACAAAAATGAGAAGGGGAAAGGAAATAGTTCCAGATGGATCTGTAGGCAGAAACGCAGAACATTGGAATTGTTCAATATGTGTATACATATATAAAAGATTATTTTTTCATTCTTTTAAAAATTAATTTGCCTGAAGCAACAGTAAAATAATTTATCATGGATTTAGCAAATATGGAAAAATTCATAAGACAGTAACACAATTTTATGTAGTGTTATACAAGCAACAAAATTATATATAGTTTAAAATTCCAGAGACACTGAATAGAAAGAAAAAAATCTTAGCGTTATATAGCAAAGTAGCACCCACAGTGAAAAATTAATAGTATATTTCAAAGTAACTACTAAAGAAGGTTTTCAATGTTTTTAACTCTCAAAAAATGAATATTTGACATATACATATGCCAACTTCCTTGACAGATCATTACATATCATATATACATATTGAAGTATTACACTGTACCCCTAAATATATACAATTTACATCTAATAAATGTGTGTTTAAACTCCAGCAGAAGACCTAAAATGGAACACAAAGAAGAGTCAATTAATCCAAGGAAAAAAATATGAATTAACATTTTAAAATCAATATTTTTCATTGCTGAACCTTATAAATATCTCATTATGTGCAAAAAGAGCATTGGCAAAGGTAGTACTTAAGATAAGAACTCTCAACAAATTAGTACTGTAGAGAAACATCCTAAGCAGATAAAGATTTCTATTGAAAACCTGTACCTAATATCGTACTGAAGAGTAAAATGCTAACAATTTGTAACAGCTAAGTCTTGGAAACTATCCCAATGCCCATCAATCAAGGAATGGATAAAAAGATGTGGAATGATTATACAACGGAGTACTACTCAGCTATAAGGAAGGATAAACTTGAGGCTTTTATAGGTAAATGGATGCAATTTGAGAACATACTCATAAGTGGAATAAATCAGTCTCACATGTGTAAACATCACATTGGCTCTCTACTGTAAGAAACTGGAAGAGTAAATAAGACCCAAAATGTACAGTAGATATTGGGAAATGGGAAAAAACTCTTCAAAAGGAAAGAGAAACTGGAACAAGTGAAAGGAGAAAAAAGGAAGGGAAAAGGCAAAGTATATATATATATATATATATATATATATATATATATTCATTTTGTTATTATATATTATACATATGATAGTTAAGATAGCTATACTACGAATTTCTATTAGTTCATTGAAAAGTTTGTGCTTATGTTGTTTCATTATTTTTCATGTCTGTGTCTTATAATCTGAGCAACTAATTTGAAGATAACAATAAGCAAGGTACTAACCTTTATTATTCTCCTTCTATCTTGGTTTGAAAATTTGTATCATTGGTTTTAGTGTTTTTTCTCCTTAAAATATCACTGGAAAGCAACATCAGAGGAGGCAAAGAGATCTGTAGTTAATAGTTAAGAAAACAATTCAATTGGAAGTGATAACAATACTATATATATATATATATATATATATATTAGCATACCCAAGTTTACAAAACAAACACTATTGAAGAGAAAATGTCAGATAAACATAAACACAATTATAGTGGGGGGACATCAATGTCCCATACAAATAGGCAGATCAATGAGAAAATAATTAGCCAAGAAATACCACAATTGAACCACGTCTTTGAATAAGTGGACTTCATATATATTTACAATGTGTTCCACCCAGCAATAACAGAATATACATCCCACTAAGCAGCACACTGGACTTTCTCAAAATATAGACCACATTGCTCAAATAAATACAAAGAATTGAAATTATCCCATATATACTATCAGGTCATAGTTGAATAGCAATAGAAATTACAGAAAGTTTATAAATATCTGGAAATTAAATAAAATAATCAGTGGACCACAGAAGAAAGGAAGGAAGAAGTTAGACAATTCTTAGAATAAAACAACAATGATAATACACTATGCTACAAAGTATGGGACACAGTGAAAGCAATCCTAAAAGGACAGCTTATTGATGTGAATGCCTACCTCAGAAAAAGAGAGTGAGCACACATAAATAACCTAATGCTGCACCTCAAGATCCTAGAAAAACAGGAGCTGTCCAAATCCAAAGCTAGGACAAGGAAAAATTGTAAACAAAGCAAAATTAATGAAGTTGAAACTGAAAAACATACAAAGAATCAATGAATCAAAAAGCTGGTTCTTTGAAGTAATACATGAAATAGACAAACTCTTAGCCAAACTTACCAAAAGTAAGAAAGAAAAGACCCATATCAATGCAATTAGAAATAAAGAAAGTGACAGGTGACAATAGGCACTGCTGACATTCTGAGGATTAGTACTGACTATTTTGAAAACCTGTACTCCAATAAATTGTAGTATATAGTAAAAATAGATAGATCACTAGATAGTGTATGAAGAATCTGTGCCAGAAAGATACAAAAAACTGAAAAATCCAGTAACAGGCAATGAAACTGACCCACTAGTAAAAAAAAATTCTACAAGAAAGTAAAGTTCATGAACCAATGAATTCACCACTCAACTCTTAAGAAGTTCAGGGGCGATGTAACATCAATACTTTTCAAACTTTTGAATGAAATTGAAAGGGAAGGAGTGCTGCCAAACTCATTCCTGTCAGTTAGCATCACTTTGCGTCCAAAACCAGACAGACACAACTTAAAAAGAAAACTATAGGCCAATCTAATTAATGTATATAGATACAAAATCCTCAACAAGATATTGGCAAAACTTGGAAAATTTGTTACACATGCAGGAGATTAAATCTGGCACCATATTTATCACTATGAACTGAACTAAAATCAAAATGCATCAAGAACCTGTGCATTAAGGCAGAGATACTTAATCTGATGGAAAATAAAATAGGTGAAACTCTGGAATACATAGGCATTGTATCTAGTGAAGTATATAGATGAATTTCTTAACATAACCACAATTACACAAGAAATATTATCAAAATCAACACATGATATTATATCAAAATGAAAAAAACTTTTGCACAGCAAAAAAATAAAATGAAATAAAGACACAAACTACATAATGGGGAAAAAATTTCTCACTTGCTCCTTAGGCCAGTGATATATATCTGAAATATACAAAGAGCTCAAAATATCTGACACACAAAATGAAAGGCCAAATCATGAAATATTAAACTAAAATGAATAGACATGCCTCAAAGGAAGTTCCAACAATCAGTAAATACATGAAAAAATGGTCAACATCCTTTGCTGTTAGAGAAATACAAATTTAAAAAATACTGGATTTCCACCTTATATCACAAAGAACCGCTATCATCAAAAAATCAAATAATAATAAATGCCTGTAAAGCTAGGAAAACAATATCAGCTATCTTCCATGACAAAAGAAGAAAACCTACCTATTTATTTGTCTAACCCTTTGTGAGTTGGCAAAGACTGGAAGGTAGAGGAAAAAACGTAGGATAATGAAAAACATCAACACCAAGAAAAATACGCCTGAAATATACAAAATACTACACTGCAGAAGCTAATGATCTTCATACCCAAGAACATTTGCAGCATATTCAAAATACTAGGGAGTATGATGCAGCAGGACACCTTGAGCTCACAACTGTGAGACCAACCTGGTCATTGGAGCCAGACCTCATTGTATTAAAAAAAATTCTTTATACACTTTCTTATTGTGTATATCATCAACATATCCAAAGAGTATATTCTCTTTATGGATATATGAAACAAATACATGCTACTTATATAGTCAGGTCTCAAATGACCTTATGCCACAAATACTGATGCTTTTTCTTCTATGAGACAATAGTATATGGGGTATTTTGGCGGGCTATGAGATAAGCTGTCATAAATAGTTAGCCTCTTCACAAGTCCCATTAAAAATAAAGAAAACTAGGTAGCACAGCCCAATTTCCTGTAGGGTAGGAGCTATGAAAAATAGGAGCTATAAAATAGGACCTATAAAAATGGTGACTTCGTATTCTGTTTAGCCACAAACATAAGCAGATGGGATAAAGACACCAGGAGCTTAAAAAAAATGCATAGCTTCAGCATCTGTGGATGAAGAAACAGAAAGATGCAAAAGGACGTCTGCTAAGCCTAGAAAAACCAAACTAACATCATTCCTCAGGAATCTAAGGGAGGCTGTTTGAGAAGAGCACCTGACCCTGGAAGTGTATTTTTATTTTGTAGTAATGGGTGAGTTTGAGTGAGACCACAGTAAGATCAAAAGGTACTCCAGCCATTTTGGCTCTGTGAACTGTCAAGTTAAAGGAAGTTCTCTACAAGAATCAACGGGTAGGAACAAAATCCAATCTCAACAGAGCTGTAGCCATACACAAAAGAAAGAAAAGGTACACATAAAAGTAGAAAGAGGACAGATCCAAAAGATCAGTGCGTCATATCTCTGAATGATTCACAGAAACAGAAAAATAACATATCAGAAAAATGCTGTACTTTATTGAGAGAAAGAACCTTTTATGTAGTCCTAATTCTTAACATTGCTTGAAAAGACCTACAAACAATGATGAATCCAGAACCAGTAAGAAGCTAGTTTGTGTACCTGAAAAATCATTTGCTCACCAAAAGAAACCAAGTTTCTTGGAGAAATTGTCAATTCCAGATTGCAAGAATTAAATGCAATTTTTATATCAAAAAGCAAGGAAGGGAATATAGACTATTAGCACTGGGTCAAAAAATATTCAGAGACAATCAGGTAACATTCCACGGGCCATAATAGAAAAAGATAATACTGAAATGCATCGACACTAGTTTAAGTAGGTGAGTTTATAATGATACAAAGGAAAATAATGGATCACATCAAAGAATAACAAAAACTTGTTTTCAAAATTATAAATTAAAGTGATATGTTTCAATACACGAATCTTTTCAGTTAATGAAATTGCATATTTAAAAATGCACACACAGACACAAATGAGTACGAAAATGAACACAGGGAATATCTGAATGAAATCCATAGATTGATTCACATACATCATTATTTTAGGAATAACAAGTATATCTTAAATGCATTACTTTTTAAAATGTCTTGAATAAATGAAATACATTTTTGTATATTATAGTAATAGTAATTATCATATCCTTTGATGAAAGTAGCTTCAGAATGGACTTGCTCAGGATGAGACGGAAGGCAAGGGGAGCTACTCACAGTTTTACATAAGCAGTAGAAAATAAAAGATGAACAGTGCTGCATTATGAAGCAATGATGAAACACAAAGCCGGATTTATAAAGGTTTTAGGGTTGAGAGAACACAGAAGAAAGGCACGATTCAAATTTAGTCACTGATACGGTCCAGTATCTGACATAGCGTTCTCTTGGGAACTGTACTTTTCGGACGACGTAGCTCAGAGGCAGTATGGTACCCTAGACAGATCTGAGGGTGAGGAGCATGATGATGGGGCTCTGCTCACAGAGTCTGGACAAGCCACGGAGCTGTCTCTGCATGGAAACTCCTATGAAAGGAAAAATCAAACCTACCTTATATGCAGCACACTGAGTTGACTAGATCGTCAGGTGTGGATAGGGCCAGTGAATACTTTTCAGTTCCATTTTACTTGACACAGGTAAATACAACTAGAAGTAGTCCATTTCCTTTTGAAGTACACCGTTTACCTGGTTTCTTCCAACATCTTCACGAGGTAAAGATGAACAGCCTTCTTTCGTTTCTGATCTCTGAAATATTTTTGCCCACTTCCGTGCTTCAAATGCCTACTGCTAGTAACACCGGAATCTGTTTGTACCATACTAGAATGCTCAACAGATAAAAAATGATATCGTTATCTTTCCTCAAAGACTCTCTCCTTCTGTATTCTCTGTCGCAATTAACGACTCCATTTTCCCCGCTTTTGAATTACCCACATCAATAATGAAGTCAAGTTGACTCTAACTTTCCAAGTGGTGCAACTATTCCCTGAAAGTCAAGTCACTGAAAGCTAATTCACTAACAAGCTAATTTTTAAAAAACCAATTCACTGAATAAGCAAATGGAAACACTTCACTGTTCCTTTTAATGATTGATTTTTTTCCCCTTTTTGAGACAGGGCCTTGCTATGCAGTTCAGGCTGGCCTTGGGCTCACTTTGTAGTCCAGGCTGATGTAGAACTCACAACGATCCTCCTGCCTCAGCCTCTCGAGTGCTGGGATTACAGACATGCACCACCATGCCCGACAAAGATTGATTTTTTTATACCAGGTGCAGTGGTATATTGCTGTAATTCCAGCAACAGGGGATTTCTAAGGCAAGAGAACTATGACTTTGAGGCTAGTCTGAGCTTCACAAGGAGAACATGTCCCAAAAAAAATTTTATAACTACTCTTCTTTATTAGAAATATTGCAAAATACTATTAACATAAAGCAAAAAATTAAAGCCACTCATGTTTTCACCTCCCTTTCATAACCACTGTTTATACTTGGTTCCTTAAAGTTTGATGTTAGATTATGCTGTATTTTTTAAACTATGCATCATTCCTGATTCTTCATATCAATAAATAAAATCTAATGGCATCATTTTTAAAGACTTCATGATATCCCTTAAGTGGGAATGCTATCATTTTGTTTATCAAATATTCTTGACATTTTATCATGTAAATTTTTTACTGTGTTAATCACTGCTGAGATGAAGATGCATTTTTGAAAACTTAACCCTCTTTAACACTTATTTTCTTTTTCACTAATGCATTATAATTATGCAGCATATCATTTAAAGACACAGTGTGATGTTTTGATACAGGTATATATTGTGTAATGACTAACTCAGGGAATTCACATATCTATCACCTCCATCATTCATCATTTCTCTGGGACGAAAAAAATCAAAATTCTCCATTTTGAATTATGCAATATAATTTAACAGTGCTCATTGTTCTACACAATAGATGACCAGAAATTGTTCCCCTGCTTTCTTATAACTTCAAACCCTTTAATCAAACACTCCATGATACTCTTTCTCCATATCTTTTATCCCTCTGGCAATCACTATTCTGCTCTCTTTTTCTATGAGGTCAATATATTTGGGTTTCACATATGAGTGAGATCATGAAGCATTCATTTCTCTGTGTCTGACCACTTCACCAATTTTCAGAGACTAATACACTGGTGACTGGATTGCTAGATGCAATAACATAGTCTTTTAAAATATATTAGTGACAAAGAACAGATGGGACGAGGGAAAGGAGAAAAGAAAGAGACAGAAATGTATGTATGTATATATGAATATACATATATTCAGGAGGGCTAACATGGTTCTACTATTGTATTATATCACTTAATGCTAAGGAATAATTGATGACGGGTTATTTGATCAATATTGTATGTCTGCATGTATTATCCTGAACACACACTTCGAAGATATCAATACGCAAAGCAGCAACTATTGGTGGTTTTGTTGTTGTTGTTGTTGTTGTTGTTTGCCTGTTTTGTTTTCTGTCTTTGGATGTTTGGTTTTTGTGTTTTTCTGTTGTTGAGAGGATTAATGGTCTGAGCAATTTTGCATGTCTGTATATGGGTTCATATATTTACACTTCGAAGATATCAATGGATAAAGCAATAACCACTGTTGAGACCATGTCACCTTGTCTATAGATCAATTGTGATTGTACTATTTTTTATGCTAATTGGTGTCTGTTTGTTAATATGTTTTTGTACTTTTATTTTTTTAAATAAAAATAGAGGATCCGGGGAAGATGGCGACCGGGTGAGCAGCAAGGGAGCGAACCTCCTTAATAAACACCACCAGCTCGAGACAGACTTGGGGAGCGTGAATGCCGGAACCTCGGCTGGGAAGTTTAAACTGGGCGTATTTCTCTGAGATGCCGGGGGAGATGTGGTAGGGCGGACCAGGCTGCCGGGGCGAGACGTGGGAAAGTCCCAGACGCTGGGAGCCGGGGACGATCCCCGCGGGGAAGAAGCGGGGATCGGTCCAGGCGCAGTGGGAGC
>PVLD010027880.1:0-20174 GCA_004027595.1 Dinomys branickii
CTGTCTTCAAGTTCTGAAATTCTATCTTCGGTTTCATTTAAACGGTTTTTCATGCTTTCAGCGTTAGTTTTCAAATCCTGGCATTCTCTTTGGACCTGTTTCATTCTTGGTAATTCATTCCTAAATTGCTCTTGTAACGTTTCCATTTGTTTCCTATTTTCTTCTAGTCTTTTGTCTATTTCTTGTCTATGTGAATGGAGCATTTCTTCCATCATTGTTTTCAGCTCGTTTTTTGTCTGAGAAATCATTGCGGGTAAGTGGCTTATTTCTGCTTTAAGCTCTTTTATGGCTTGTTGGAGTTGTTTCATTTCGGATGCAATCATTTCGTAACTTGAAGTTATGAGGCTTCCTGGTTCCCCTGTATCTTCACATTCAAAACTTGTTCTGGGTGGGGTTGAGTTTTGAGACTGCGTTTTGTTCCTCTGTTTTCCCATTTTTGGGTATCAGATTCAAACTGTGGAGCTATAAATTCCACAGGCAGTTCAGCAGGCAGAGGTCTGCTGCAGAGGCTGCTCCAATGGTTACTTCTCTTTGGGAGAATGTCCCTTAAGCTGTCTGCTGAGATTTCCGCTTCTACTCCCTACCCCAAGACCTGGCTGGGGCATATAAACAGCTCACTGCCCCAACCCCAGGAGTCTTGCAGACAGGCCACTCAGGTGTTCCTCCCTGGGTGGAGCTCCTTCCCCTCTCACGAATCCCGTCGGGTCGCCTAGCTAGCTCTTCCCACCCGGGAGATCCCGCAGTCCTTAAAGCTGCTTTGATGTCACTCGCTGGGCAGAGCTTCTTCCCGATTCGGGAAAAACCGGTTAGAGCACCCACTTAACTCACCCTGGGATCATGCAGACAGGAATGCCATTCAGATGTATCTCCCTGGATCGAGGTTTTCCACGACTCAGAAATCCCACTGATCTCAGCTGCTCCAGTTCACGCGGCACCAGCTCCTGCCACGACGAAGTGGCTCAGGGCATTTTTATTTTGGTACACAGTTAGTCCAGTGTTCACGGAGTTAAATATAGTTACAAATACCGCCATTCTCCAGCTCCAGCGCCAGCTGTACCAGAGGAAGCCTCGTGTGGCAGCACAGTGTGCACTTTGCACTGCGTCAAACCGGTTATGATAAATCTCTGCTTGGCTCTGCTCTATGTAGCGTTGCTTAGCATGAATAAAGGCTGGGATTCCCCCATACGCCCAGCCAATGATGCCTGCTGAAGCTGCTGTCTTACAGATGTTCTGAAGCTCCTCTGAAAGTCTCTGTTGCTCACGACAGGCGTCCTCGCAGCCCGCACTGTGTTGCCCTCGAACACAAGGCCGGAAGTCAAGATTATCCTTCTTTATGACAGAGTAGTACTCTATTGCATGAAAAACCCCACATTTTCTTTATCCATGAATCAGCTGATGGGCATTTGGGCTCTTTGCAAGATTTATCTATTACAAACTGTGCTGCTATAAACATGGATGTGCAAACATTGCTGTGGTATATGTTTTTAATTCTTTTGGGAAGATACCAAGAAGAGGAATAGCTGGGTCAAATGGAACCTCTACTCCTAGTTTTTTAAGGAATTGCCACAGTGCATATCCTAGTCCACACTCCCACCAACAGTGGAGAAGGGTTCCTTTTACCCCCCACAGGCCTGCCAGCATTTGTTGTTGGTTGATTTGTTGATGATAGCCATTCTTTCTGGGGTGAGAAGGAATCTCAGTATCATTTTAATTTGCATTTCTCAAATAACCAACGATGCTGAACATTTTTTCTTATATTTATTGGCCATTTGTACATCTTTATCTGAGAAGCCTCTATTCATTCCAGATGCTTGTTTTTGGATTAGGTCTTAAATTTGGGGAGGTCTGATTTTTTTTTTTTTTAGTTCTTTATATATTCTTTTTTTTTTTTTTTTTTTTTTTTTTTTTTTTTTTTTTTTTTTTTTTTTTTTTTTTTTTATTTTTTGGCGGTACTGGGGATCAAACTCAGGACCCTGCGCTTGCTAGGCAGGCGCTTAGTCCACTGAGCTATATCGCCAGCCCTTTATATATTCTAGATACTAGTCCTTTGTCTGAGGAACAGCTGGCAAAGTTTTTTTCCAACATTGTGTGTTGATTCACTCTATTGGTGGTTTCTCTTGCTGTCCAAAAGCTCTTTAACAAGATAAGATCCCAGTTGTTGATAATTTATGATAGTTCCTTTGCAATTGGGGTTTTGTTCATAAAGTCTGCCTACACCAATGTTTCCAAGAGTTCTAACTATTCTCTCCTCCTGCAGACTTAGTGTTTCTATTTTAATATTTAAGTCTTCACTCTATTTTGATTTTAACTGAGTGCACTGTGAGAGACATGGGTCTAGCTTTAATCTTCAGTATGTGGAAAACCAGTTTTTCCAGCACCATCTGTTAAAGAGGGTGTCTTCCAGTAAAAGTGTTCGGCTCCTTTGTCAAAGATAATGTGACTATGTATGTCTGGAGTTGTTTTAGCACCTTATAATCTGTTCCATTGATTTTCTGATCTGTTTTTTGCCAGTACCATGCTGTTTTTATCACAGTAGGTTTATAGTATAATTTCAAGTCAGGGATTGTGATGCCCCCTGCCTTGCCTTTGTTGTCCAGAATTGCATTTGCAATTCTAAGTCTCTTTTGATTCCAAATGAATTTTAGGATTGTTTTCTTTAATTTTGTGAGATATGCTGTTGGAATTGCATTAAATCTGTATAGCAGTTTTGGAAATATGACAATTTTCACTCTATTGGCTCTTCCTAGCAAAGAACAAGAATAGATATTTTTCCATTTTCTGATATTCTCTTTACTCTCCTTTTTCAGAATTCTGTAGTTTTTAATGTAGAGATCTTTTGTTTCTTTCCTAAAATTGATTCCTAAGTATTTCATTTTTTTTGGATGCTATTGTGAAAGTTGTTGTTTCCCTAATTTCTCTCTCAGTGAGTTATTCATGTACAGAAATGCTATTGGTTTTTGAATGTTGACTTTGTATCCAGCTACAGTACTGAATTTGGTTATTACATCTAGAAATCTTTTGGTAGAGTTTTTGGGGTCTTCTATGTAGAGTATCATGTCATCTGCAAATAATGATAATTTAACTTCTTCCTTTCCTATCTTTATTCCTTTTATTTCTTTCTCTTATCTAATTTCTCTGGCTAGTGTTTCCAAAACTGTATTGAACAGGAGTGGTGATAGTGGAATCCTTGTCTTGTTCCTGATAAACCTGATAGGTTTATAATTATATCTTTAATTTAATTGGCTCATATCAGGTTATAGAGAATTTTTATATCTCCTTGATTCAGCTTTGGTAGTTCATACATATCTAGGAATCTGTCCATTTCTTCTGCAGTTTCCATCTTATAGAATACAAGTTCTCAAAGTAGATACAGATGATTTATGAATTTCTACAGGATCTGTGTGATTTCACCCTTTTCATCCCTAATTGCATAGAATCGAATCTTTTCTTTCCTTTTTTTTGATAAAGTTGTCTAAGTGTTTCACAATTTTATTTAATCTTTCAAAGAACCAACTTTCTGAATCATTGATTCTTTGTATTGTTTTCTTAGTCTGCAATGCATTAATTTCTTTGCTGATCTTAATAATTTTCTCCCTCTTATGACCTTTTGGCTTGACCTACACTTCTTTTTCTAGAGTCTTGAGGCTTAATGTTAAGTTGTTTATTTCAGCGTGCTCAGTTTTCCTGATATGGGTATTCACCATTCTAACTTTCCCTCTTAGGACTGCTTTCATTGTATCCCATAAGTTCCAGTATATTGCATTGACATTATTGTTTAATTGTAGAAACTAATTTCTTCTTTAATTACATCTATGACCCATTCATTGTTCAGGAGGCTGTTATTTAATTTCCATGTGCTTATGAAGTTCTTATGGTTTATTTTGCAGTTGATTTCCAATTTCATTGCACTATGCTTGATAATACGCATGGGATAATTTCAATTTATTTGCATTTACTTAAGCATGTTCCACAAGCTAATATATGGTCTATTTTGGAGAGCATTCTGTGTGCAGCTAAGAAGAATGTGTGTTCTGATGTTGTGGGGTGGAACACTCTGTGGAAATTTACAAAGTCCATTTATCCAAAAGTTTTGTTCAATTTTGATATCTTTTAGTTGACTTTTGTCTAGTTGATCTGTCTATTTGTGACAATGGGGCATTGACGTCTTCCGTTATAACTGTGTTAGTGTTTATTTGATTTTTCATGTCCATTAATATTTGTTTTATATAGTTAGGTGCACTGGGTTTGGTGCATATATATTTATGGTTGTTATCACTTCCTCTTGGAGTTTTCCCTTAACAAGTATGTTAGTGACCTTGTTTGTCTCTCTTAATCAGTCTTGGCTTGAAATCCATTCTGTCTGCAAATGGAATAGCTATTTCTGCTTTTTCCATGTTCCTGTCTCGTGGAGTATTATTTTTCATCCTTTGACTTTCAGTCTATGAATTTCTTTTTTCATTAAATGTTTCTTATATGCAGCATATTATTGGCTTTTGCTTCTTGATCCATTCTGCCAGTCTGTTTCCCTTGATAGGTGAATTGAGACCACTTTGCACTGATGGTTCTAACTGATCTGTATTTACTTATCCTTGTTATGTTACTTTCTTGTTGTTGACTCCCTTTTTGTCCCCTCTATTTGTTTGCCTTGCCTTGTAGATTGATTCTGTTGGAGTTCATGAAACTGTAATCTTTGTTATCTCTTTCTAGAATGCTCTTTAGTACATTTTAGAGTGCTGGTTTAGTGTTTATGAATTTCCTCAAGTGCTCTTTGTCATGGAACTATCTTATTCACCTACCATTTTGAAATATAGCTTTGTGGAGTACATCAAGCTGGGTCAAACACTGTTTTCTTTTAGGGCCTGAAATACCTTACTCCAAGTTCTCCTTGACTTGAATTTGTGTTCAGAAGTCTGCCATGATTCTGGTGGGCTTTCCTTGATAGGTGATTTGTTTCTTTTCTGTAACAGCTTTTAATATTCTTCTGCTGAATTTCTGGAATCTTGAGTATTAAACATTTGCTATAGAATTTTTTTGATCATGGCTAATTGGAGTTCTATATGTCTCACTTAATGTATGTAAAATTCTTTTTCCTGCTAGGGAAGTTTTCTGCAATGATGTCTGTAAACAGGTTTTTTTATGTCATTTGTACTATCTCCTGTGTTTTCATTGACTCTGATCAATTTTATGTTATTCTTCTTTACATCATCCAGCAGCTGCTGGATTGATTTCTTAGAGTCTCTTGCTATTTTAAAGAAATCTTTCTTTTTTGTGTTCACTAACCACTATCCTGTCTTCTATTTCTGACATTCTAGCCTCTCATTGGCTCAATCTGCTTCATATATTTTCAGTGGAATTTTTAATTTCCTGGATATTTGTTTGAATTTGTTTCATGGATTCCATTTCTTTCCTATGTTGGGCATACATGATTTCCATCATTTTCCAATGCTTCACTATTATTTTTATCAGTATATGGTCTAGAGTTACTAAGCATGTCTTTTGTTATAGTCACCCTCTCTGCAGTTATCTGAGAAATTATTTGTGATTAATTTTTTTCTACAGCCTGGTACGTTTGCTTTGTCATTACTACTTCAGGGGTCCAGGTGAGCAGCTTTCTGATTGTCCTACCTTATTGGCCCCTGGGTTTGCCTTTGATGAGTTGGATGTCTGGGGTTGCATCTTGTTTAAGTGTCTTCTCATTTCATGTGGGTGTTTTTTTTTTCTTTTAGTTTAATTCCTGGGTTGATGCTTATAAATTGCCTATGGCAAATAGTTTTGTTGCTACTATTTAGAACCTTTAGGAAATGACTACTTCTCAGAGGTGTCTTCCAGGTATATCTGGCTTTTGGCTTTCTATTCTGTTGCAAGATCTTACCTCTTCAATTTACTGGGAATGAGAAGATTCTACCTACTTGGTCTATCCCCTGCTTCTTTGGCACTGGCCTATTGTATTGTTTATGACCCGTAGGTAATCTCAATCTTAGTATACCAGGAAAAACAACCGGTTAGAACAGTTGTATTGCTTTAGCCTAGTGGTACAATCAGCAGTAATACCATCCAATGAAGCTTAGAAAGTGACAAACAGAGGTAACTAATGATCTGCCAGTTTTAACCACATGAACTAGATCTGTGGTTATATAACAAAATCTAAAACAAAGCAAAAACTTGTATTCAGTAAATAAGCTCTCAATACGGCTATTTCATCCCCGGAATAGAAAATTTTAAATGGGTCTTGGAGGAAAAAATAGAAAAATAGAAGGAAAGGAAGCAATTAGAAGCAAGGCTGGAAGACAAAAATGGGTCACAAAATCTTTGGGAAACTGGTGCAGAGGACAGGTGGGAAAGAAGAATAAAAACAAGAACAGAATAGAATAACAACAAAAAACCAGACACCATGTTCACTCTCATGGAATAAAAGAGCAAACAATGAAGAAGAAACAAAACAAAAAAGAAATAGAGAGAAAGACAATAAAGAAAAAAGATAACAAGGAAAGAAAAATGGTGGGCATGGTGGTGCACGCCTGTAATCTCAGCACTTGGGAGGCTGAGGCAGGAGGATCCCTGTGAGTTCAAGACCAGCCTGGGCTACATAGTGAGTTTAAGGCCACCCTGAACTGCAGAGTGAGACCCTGTCTCAAAACAGAAAGAAAGAAAGAAGAAAAGAAAGAAAGAAAGAAAGAGAGAGAGAGAAAGAAAAAACAATGTACACTTCAAGGTGTGTTTCTGCTGCTACTGGTATGCAGTGAGGGCTGACAGAGTCCAGATCCACAGCAGTCAATCCCAACAAGCTAGCAGAAGCTCCATGGGGGTAGAGGATAATCCCGGTGAGCCTACTCTCCTATTTGCACTGAAGTTCAGGCTGGCCTCTGGTTGCAGCCATTTCTGTTTCCCCTGTGGGCTTGAACATGGTTGGGAGCTAGTAGGTGGAGCACACAGCTGCTCAGGATCCTGAGAGCAATTGACTCCTCTCTGAGATGGCTCCCAGCCAATCACCCTCTCTTTTGGGACTCTCACCAGGATAACTCACCAGCTACTTCAGTCCACTGAGTTCACCACACTGCCTCACTTGTGAACTTCTCTGCAGAGCCCTTTGGAGTCACCATCGTGCATCTGCAGTTTCAAGCCAAACCCCACTTCCCATGCAGTGAGTCCAGGCTCAGGGAGAAAGTATCACTTCCTCTTTCTTTATTGAAGTTTCTCTCCGCACTCTCCCTGTGGACTTCAACTCTTGCTTCAGATCCTTCCTGAGTCCAGGGACCCACTTCTTTCCTCCTTGTTCATGTTGCTGTGTTCCAGTGTTTGGACACCAAATCTCAGAGGGAGGCTCTTTCTTTGCTGCTCACCACTCCACCATCTTCCTGGAAATTGCAAGGCTCCTTCTTGCAGTGAGAGCTCTCTGAAAGTCAAGCCCAAGGCTGAATGAAGTCTACTGTGATCTCAAGAGTTATTCCAGGGCATGTCACGAGATTTAATTTGTTTTGTTTGGCAAGAATTCTTGGAGGACTGACGACCACTTTCTTTCTGGAGAGAAGGTCAGACAAGGAGATATTTTAAAAGAAAAATTAAAGTCAAAACAGTGTAAAGAAATGTGAGAGGGCAGCAAAATGTAGATGCAGTAGCAGTAAACTGAGATTATGCATTAATAGTTTCCAAGATTTCTATCAGTAAGGACTCTGTATCTCACTTTAAAAAATAGCTTCTCTATTTAAAAATAAAACTATATTGGAGCCTTCTGTTTCCTGAAAGATGAACTAGATGTTCTTGTAAGTATAATTTCAAAATGAAGATATTTGATATTTAAAAACCCTATAAAGTCTCTGAAAAGTGGACAGAAGAATGTGGATGAGGTGGGGACCTGAAAACACTAGAGATGGTCGCTCCCTATGGATTCTTTTTACCCCGAGATCCAAGATGTGCAGCAAAAGATCCAGCCTCCTGGAAACATCAGTGAGCACAAAACAAAGCCTGTTCTTTCTCATAAAGCACTAAAGGAGGGATAACTTTTTTTTGTACTAGGAAAATTGATCTCAGGGCCTCTCGTTTGCCATAGAGGGGTAATTTAACAAGACAAAAATGCTTAAACAATACAAATTCTACTCCAGCTAAACATCATAAGAAATATGGCCCCAGCCCTATTCCCATCTGCAAAAGCTTAGACTTGTACCTGGTACCTGTCATTAGGCACCCATAACCCCACTAGAAGGAAGGGTGTCTGGGAGGCCAAGGAAGCTGAAACTCATCCCTCCTGGCTCAGCACATGCTTCCCACCCACTCATCCCTGCCAGAAACTTCCATGGGGAACACAGACCTCCAATTCTACCCAGCAGTGACGGCTACCCTTCCCTGTCTCTCTTGGGTAGTGTCAATAGCAGATCAGCACAGATAAAGAACATCCACCATCACCCTGCACTAATATCTCCCCCATTGACACTTGTGTTGATCACCATATCCTGTTTGTGCTGTTACGCTAAGGTGTCACCACTGAGGGCAGCTGAGGGTACCCATGTCTTTCTTATTATATTTTTACAACTATTTGTGAATCTACAATTGTATGAAAAGTTGGATTAAAAAATAAACTGTATGAATACCTCATATTCCCCATTTTTAATTAGTCAAAGACTTATTTAGCTACCTGCTTTTGGGGTACCATGAGATACCTGGATTTCATTAAAATAATAAAATTCCAGGAAAAAGAGAATCTAATTTAGCAAATGCCAACTTGTCAGGATAAACAAATGATTTTATGAGCTTTACAGAATATCAAAACTATGTCACAGACTTCTCTGTGATCTTTATACATGTTCAAGGTGTCTGAAAAATCCCAGGGGAAAGGGACATCCTGGTGCAGGTGACCAGGCCAGGCACTGGAGCAGGAAGAGGTGTTAGCTTAGGAAATATAGATAGGGAAGCCACCAGAGTTGTGGATGAATGAAGTGGACACCAGCAATCTCCAAATATGAGAACCCTGAAGAGCTCCAAGTGGGTATCAAGGAGCCAAGAAGAGTGAGCAGGTCCCCGGAGAGGTCTAAAAAGGGAATTAACAATGGAGCAAACAGGTAGGATGTGGTCGAAGGTAAGAACAAAGGACAAGAAAAAAACCAGACTAGATAGACATCCCTCCAAAGCCTCATGTGCTCATAGGTGGGGGTTTGGGGTGGTGATTATTAGATCACAGGTATGTGGTGCTGTGAAGGTGGTGGTCATTGTGGACATGGCCTGGAAGAGTGTATGTATCTCCTTCCCCCCTTGATCTCTCTCTCTTTACACATGTTCCCATTACCATGCCATGGTCTGTTTTTCCATGCCACCCTGCCTTGGAGCCAGCTGACTATGGACTGAAAACTCTACAAAGTTAGTGAAAATAAGCTTTTCCTCCTCTAACTTGTGGGTGTTGGGTATTATCTCTCAGCAGCAAGAAAGTGACTAAGACACCAGATTTTTTTATGTGAGAGGCAACTTCTCAGACATAAACAAGGCAAAAGTGCTCAGGGAGACAATGTTTGAACAGAAGCTAGGAGGTTTTACTGAAGACCTAACAAGAAGACAGTGAGGATGAGGGGTTAAAGAACTGCATATATATTACAACCCAAATACATGTATTAAAACCCAATCCCCAGTGTGGTGGTATCTGGAATAGAGCCTCTTCATGAGTGGTATTAGTGTCTGTAAACAAGGCCCCACAAGCTCCCTTCCACCATGTGAGGACACAGCAAGCAGATGGCCATCCATGTGAACAAGGAGGCAGGCCCTCACCATACACCACAGCTGCCAGACTCTTGATCTTGGATTTTCCAAGCCTCCAGAACTTCAGAAATAAGTTTCTGCTGTCTACAAGATAATCAACATATAGAAATCTATGATAGTACCCTAAACAGAATAAGACAGTGACTGAAGGGATGTGAGAGTAGTAGGCCACTGGCTAGGGTGCCTCAGGGAGCTAGACTGAGATCAAGCCTGCAGAGCCTCAAGTGTATCATAGGCCACAGTCTAAGAGGATTTCAGTAGTTATTGCAAATCCATGTTCCTCCCTCTTTCTCTATCAGACCACACCAATCGCAGTCAATTTTCCTCCAAGATTTCATAAATCCACCCTGTTCCCACCTTTTCAGCTGCATTGCTATTCTTTCCTTTTCTTTTCTCTCCCTTTCATGGTACTGGGGATTGAAGCCAGGGCCTCACACAGCCTAGGTAAGCACTCTGCTACTGAACTACATCCCCAGTCGTTTTTATTTCGAGATGGGTCTCACTAAATTGCCCAGGCTGGCCTCTAATATCAATCCTCCTGCCTCATCCCCCTGGATAACCAGGACTACAGGTGGGCGCCACTATACCCAGCCTATATTTTCATTGTTTTAAGATACTTTCTTCCTTCTTTTAAATTTTTCTGTCACAAGTCTTAGCACAAATCAGATCATGATTCTCCTTTGATTTTAAAAATTCTTTGAGCCTCCAAGATAAAATCCACACTTTAAGTGTTGCTTCTAAGGTCTGGGATTTTGGGCACAGCCTACATTTTTAGTCTCTAGCTCACTAAGCCCATGCATTGTACCTGTAAGTCATACTTCACCAGTTAGTGTCTAAAACATGACATGTTCTCTGATATCTCCTTCTACTTGCACTTGCTGGTCTTCCTTGTGAAAAGTTTTTCCACTTTATCACAACCTCTTTGCTAATTTTTCAGTGAATGAATGAGTGAATGAATGGTGAGAGACGGGAAGAAGCTGTACCAAGGAAAACTTAGTTCTATCATTGGGGCAACGTTGCATGAATAACAGATCTCCCTACAAGTAGAGCCTGAAAATAGGTATGGATAATATTTACTTAAAAGTAACATACCCCGGATAGACCTCACTGACACTGTACCTAAAAAAAGTCAGAAAAAATGAGAACTATGAGTGAAAACAGTGAAACCCAGGTTCAGACCCTAAGCAGAGAATTCCTCCCGTGTACATCCCGTGCAGTGTTAAAGAGGTGACGTGCTGGCTAGTGAATCCAGAAGGAAGGCCCTGACTTTCACTCACAGAGGCGTATGAAACCCTATGCAAATAGGACTAGAGATCTGCAAATTCTTGAAAGTACCTTTCCAAATTATTAGACATACACTGGTCCCTTCCTTTCTTTTCTTCCTAGGGCTCTGAGTCAAAAGATCTCTAATTCTTCTGCAGTCTTGACGTCATGTGATTCTGAGGTCTACTCTAATGCAAAGGCCCGAAGCGTGTATTCAAAATTCTAATACAGGGTTCAGCTGCCAGAGCCTCCCCTGCCTCAGGTGCTGATATTTGGAAATGAGGGTGAAGGAGGTTCTGAGCTGCTCAAGCTTTTGTTTCTTCCAGCCCACTGAAGCTGCTGCTGTCAGGCCACAAAACCCCACACTGACAAATTGGTGGTCTATTTTTAAGTCCTTGTCCCCTCACACCTTTGACACATGACCGCCCCAACCTTCCTGAAACCCTTTCTTACTCTTTTTCATTCCTCATCAAATTCCCAACTCTTTAACACAAGAGCACCCTTTTAGAATTTCTTCTCTTTATCCATCCTCACTTCCTAAGTGCTGTAACCAATCTTGTGGCTCTAAAAACCATTTATGTATTTCCCACATGTGCCTTTATTCTCTGGGCTGTGCCTGAGCCACCTTGCCTGATTGCACAACCATTGCATTTCTCCCCAACTCCTCAGTGACAGTGACTTCACATAGGCAACTAGACATAAGCCAGGCAACTTTACACCAAGGGAACTGGCAAGCACTGTGCACTGGGCCTCTTTCCCTCTCACCCCCAGAGAGACCTCTGTTAACTGTCATGCCATTTTGTCTCAGCCTTTCCTATTGAACTCACATGTGCGTATCCAAATGCCTACTGAATAACACCCCTTTGGAGATCGAACCTACATGACTCCTCTCTACCACACCCCAGTCACACTCCCCAGATTTCTCCTGCCGGTAAATAGCAGATCTATCTTTCTACTGCTCAAAAGTATACAAGACATCTTTTCACTCTTCTCTTTTTCCATACTATGTATTCAATCCATCAGCAGGTCCTGCAAATGTAGGTTCAAAAACAGACCTGACACTGTTTTCCTAGAATGCATGAGGCTCTGGTTTGGTTGGAAAAAAAATACACACACACACACACACACACACACACACACATAGGTATATAAAATCTATGGGGGCTATTTAGGTACATATAAATAAAATGTACATGGGTGCATTTATTATACTCATATACTATATATACATACATAACCCCATATAGTATTTTGGAGGTATAGATAGGTAGATAGACAGATACTCGCAACCCTTACACAAAGTACTTTTCAGGATGTGTGGACCTTGGCGTGTTACCCAGGCTCTCCTCAGTCCAAGAGGGAAGGAGAGAAGAGCTGTGTCCCTGCCAGACCCCACTCCTCTAGTCAGGACTGCTTGCTGTTCTCTTCTCTTGCTCTGTCTCCCTCCCAGTGGTCTGACTTAACGCTCACAGTAAACGGGAGTCCTGCTCTTTGCTTCACTACGTGTTAGACCCCATCATATAGCTGGTCATGTCCTTTTTTCAGAAGGAAATCAACAGCATGGATCACTTTTGCTATTGATTTTCCCTCCCACCTACTTCCAATCACATGGGAACATGTATTTACATTATTTTTACAGTTCAGAACTGTATTTTGGAGGATTTTCAGATTGTTTATTTATTTGTTTGTTTGTCTGTGACAGGGTCTTGCTGTAGAATCCAGGCTGGTCTTGAACTCACTATATGGTCCAGACTGGCTTTGAACTCACAGCCAATATTCTTGCCTCAACTTCTCAGTGCTGAGATTATGGCCATACATCACCACATCTGGCTTCAAAACTTAGCTATTATATTTCCTTTTAATAAAAACATAAAATTGCACATATTAGCGAGGTACAATGTGATGTTTTGACACATGTGCATTGTACAATGTTTAAACCAGGTGAAACAGATCTATCTCTCAAATGTTGATCATTTGTTTATGGGGAAAACATTCAAAATCTATTCTTCTGGCTTTTTAAAATAATACAATTGTTACTTATAGTCACCTGATTATAAAATAGCATATCCGAATGTCTTACTCCTATAACTTGATACCCATTGGTCAACCTGACCCCATCACGCTCTAAAAATGTTTTCATCAGTACCCTAAGCTCATGTTTCATAAGGGTAAAGGTAGACCTCCCCTGAAGCTAATGAACCTTGAGTCTCAGGCCCTCCCTTGCTCAGGCTCTTGTGTGTGCTGGAGTGGCTGGGAGTCCCCAAGGGTTCCACACTGGGACCACAAGTCAAGCTGCCATCTCAAGACAAAGCCTCACTTATTAAAATGGAGCCGGCTAATTGTATAATCTGGAAAGAAAGCTGTCAGTGTAAATGGTCTTGAAGTGTTTGGGAGAAGTTTTAAAGGCACTCCGGCCATCTTCTTGCTATCTGATCAGAAGTCAATCCTCATTTTATTTGTACCTTCCAAAGTTCACATCATACTGTTACTTGTCCTACAAATGCCACTGAATCTTAGCTCCCACTCAGAATAAATTCAAAACAATAACAGAGCAGCTATCATCCCCGAATATATTAATAGCATAACATAAAACTTCAAAAATATCAGCCATTACTTCTCTTAAATGATCACTCTCCCCATACATAAGCATTCTAGAAGATTGCACTGCCTCCATCTGTCCAAAAAAGGACAGAGCAGGGTCCTTCTGCTGGAATACAGCAAAAACACTAAAAGCCTGAGAGTAATGTCCAAAGGGGGAGGGGAACCCTGTTTTCCATTTTTAACAATTCTAGTTAGCTAGCCTTTGAATGGCTGAAGTGCAGATGGGACAACTCTTAAATGTAACTCACTCTCCTGTCAATAGCCAAGGACAAAGTAAACAGATGGCTGAAGAATGGGATGGAGGGTGCAAGGCGGAGGGGGAGGGAAACTACGTATCTGCAAAAGCTCAGAGCTTGGTTTAGCATGCTGTATGTACTGAACTCAGCTGGAAAAGTTCACAAGAGTTATGCTTTCAGAAACACTGTTAAGATTGGATTACATCTTTAAAATAATTGTTCACATAAATGGACTAGCACAGAGGAGAAACCTATATTGACTTTCTGTTTACCCAGAAGGGGGAGGAAAGCACCAAACAAGCTTTTCTTTAACTACAATGGCAATCTTCTAATAGCAGCACCGGCTCCCTCCAAAATACAGGATTCAGAGGTAGATAATCATCTTTCTGCTCAGGTTATTGCATGCAATTTTTCACATTCATTCAGCTTTCTTCACATGGCTCTTAGAAAGTAACTCCCTTAATAATAAATGCTTTTATGGAGCCCATTACATGGAGAGCTCACCACTCCTCATTTTTTTCCCTTCTTCTTCTTCATCTACTTTTTATTGGCTCCGTGGAATATTTACAGCTGCCTTTGTTCTCCCTGCAAACTTACACATCTGGCTGTGTGTGGTCATTTCTGCTTTTATTATTGGAAAATAAATGGGTAAATGTCCGTATGTATATGTTTAGGTAACTTCATTTTTCCACATGTGGAAAACTGTTCTATTTTTGTCATCTTGTTATCTCAGCTTCTTCATTTTTAGCCACAGAAGGTTCCTTTCCTCCTGATCTCTCAGTTTCTAGCTGCATCACATAAACATTTCTGGGCTGCCACACCACTTCCTGATAAACAGGTTCTCTGAAGGAGGAGTCTGAGGAAGACTGAGCTTCAGGAACAAAAGCTTTGCTCTCCAGGCATAAAAGGAGCAGATTAAGTTCCCTGGTAGAGTGTCACAGGAACAAACTTACATAAAAGGAAGGAGAACAGTTCAGCTTGAATCAGACAGGACAAGGGAGCTTGATTCACACCTTGGCCCCATGGACACAGACACTCTGTGCTTGCAAAATGCTATTTACTGCACATTAAAGGACCACAGTCAGGTATTTCAACAATGGGACCAAAGTCTTCAAACATTTAATGAACATACCACCCATGCCATCACACTTCTTCCTGCTAGTAAGCCTGTTCTTAGCAAGAGGACAGAATGCTTGTTACTCCTGGCTCTGGAGCCACAATGTCTAGGGATCTTAGATGCCTAGGACATCAGTTTCTGTACCTGAAAAATTGGGATGAAATCTAATAGCTAGAATATATAAAGAACTTCAAAAATAAGTCCCCCAAAATAAAATCAAAATAAGTCCCCCAATCAAAAATGGTCAAGTGAAATGAATAGACATATCACAGAAGTACAAATGGCCACTAAATATATGAAGAAATGCTCAATGTCTCTGTCCATTAGAAAAACACCAATCAAAGCAACAGTGAGATTACATCTGACTCGAGAAAGAATGGCTATTCTCAAGAAACCAAGTAATAATCAATGCTGAAGAGTCTTTGGGGTGGGGGAGTGTTGGTGGGATGTAAACTAGTACAACCACTATGGAAATCAGTAAGAAGATGCCTCAAACACAAACTAGGGTGAACCAGCTATTCCTCTTCTAGGTGTCTTTCCAAAAGAGTTAAAGAGGCCATATTACAGTGACACGTGCATCCCCATTATAGCAGCACAATTCATAATAGCTAAATCATAGAAACAGCCTCTATGTCCCTTCAATAGATGAAGGGATAAAGAAAACGTGACGTGCATACACATTAATGTATGACTGTGCAATAAAGAAAAACTTGAGTCACTTGTACGAAAATGGATGTAGCTTGAGATCATAATGTTAAGTGAAGAAATTTTAAATAACATGATATCTTTCATATGAAAAACTCAAAGTATAAATAAAGAGCAAGATAAAAGATAGCTAATAGGAAGTAGTGAGATAGATCTTTCCCGAGTGGGAAGGGGGTCAAGTGATCGAGGGATGGGGGAGGGAGGGGAGGAAAAAGGAACACAAAAGGAATTAAGATGTGTTGTGCACCTGCCCCACACAAGGAAGGTAAACATTATATACTACAAACCTGTATGAATAAAGAAAATGATGTTTCAAAATTGGCTTGATAATAGTGTTTACATTCCAAAGCTGTGAGGAGTAAAGGCCTGAGAATCCAATCTAGTTCACAGTAAAAACTCAAGCCAGGCATGGTGGCACACGCCTGTAATCCCAGCACTCCCGAGGCTGAGGCAGGAGGATTGTTGCAAGTTCAAGACCAGCCTGGGCTACAAAATGAGCTCAAGGCCAGCCTGAATTGCATAGTAAGACTCTGTCTCAAAAAGACAAAAAAAAAAAAAAAAACCCTCAAAACATCGGATCTCTCTAACCATCTACTGGAAATGTAAGCTCAACGCGAGTACAGGTTTGTTTACTGCTAAAATTTAGCAGTTGGCAATAAGTATTTGCTGGGGCCATTAGTCACCAGGTCAGCCAGCAAACATGCTCCTTGGAGAAATCAGGAGGCACCCTGGGCCTCCCTGGGTGCCTGGTTCCCATTCTGTGCCTCATCCATAGAGGACTTAGAAGAAATTTGGAAATGTTTCACCTCCCAATATCACCTCTATGTCAACAGCTCTCAAAACCACCCTCAAGACAACACAAGTGATTGATTCCCAAACTCACAAAGTTCACTTTTCTCTGATCCTCCCTGAAAAATTAGGAAAAATTAGTGCCCTGGTCTTTCATCCCAGCATGTCTCCTACTTGTTACATTTCAAGTCATTTCTCCCTGTCTGCTGGAAGGCTTATTTTGTAGCTCATTGATAAAGAAAGATAGAAAAAATTAAAATTCCCTTGTTTCCAAAGCGCTGAAGCCATTTTGAACATAAAACTGTTTTCTGTTTGTTTCTTGCAAAAGAAACTGGAGAAGTCGCAGAGCTCATGACTCGAAAAGACATTTCTAAGCTGGGTTCTCCCTACTGTATGAATGTAGCAATGTGTTACTGTGGAACTCTTTCTGTGTCCGTTTCAGCAGAGGCCCTAAAGGCACAAGCCAATAGGTGGCAGATGCATGCATAATTTTATTAATCTATAGCTTCATCTCTCTAGGGATCCATGCTTAGTTTCACAGTTACTTTAGATAGCTGGATAAGTTAGCAAAAGTTTGACCCCTTGAGTTCTCCCAGGCAGACAGTGAACAATACAGGGTCTACTTGGGAGCTACAGTTGGCTTTGCTGATGATGAGTGGGGGCAGAAATGCTTGAGAGCTGGCCTAGCCTGCCCCTGGCCTTGCTCTGTTGCCCAGTTTCTGCAGGAACTCCCATGGATCTACTGTTACACATGATTGGCACTTGTTCTGGGTTAGTTTGTTGTACTTAGCATCATAAAACAGGCTGCTCCCTACCCATGCCAGCTCCAGAGAATCTGGGCATTATTGCAGAGATCATGGGCTTACAGAATGTTTGTCCACCCTGGGGAGTCTAGACAGTCATGGTAACTTCAGCTAGCTCAGGACTCATGCAGGTAAAGAACTTCATACCTCCATCAGTGCTGTGAAGGAAGTTGTAGGTCACTAGAGATCATTCCTGGTGGCCTGTGGCATATGACATGCTCTTCCAGCACAGGCAAAGAGAGTTTTACTAATGTCTGCTTTACTCTGTCCTTACTTTATTAGGACTATGCTTTCAGGTTGTAACTGTGGAATATATGTGCTGCTAATCCCAGTTTAGGGTCAGTAGGATTGAAAAATATGGATTCCTAGTACCTGTGGTGTCCAGTTGAGAAAGGATTAAAAAGACCACCACTATTGTGATGGCTTGTATCTAGATGTGCCCCCCCAAATGCCTCATGCAGTCGTAGGTGGGGATTTTTCTGAGGTGACTAGGTCTAGAGTGTGTCACACTGGGATTGATTCACAGTGCAATGCTAGGATCAAGGGCACTAGGATTAAGTGTGTGACTGCTACCTGCCCTATGTAGCCTAGGTAAGGGACAGAAAGAGCTGTGCTCACCCCTTATTGGTTTTGCTATCTTCTGCCTGCCATGAGCTGTGCCACCCTGCCTTGGAGCCTGCTGAATATGGGCTGAAACCTCTACAAACTGAGGGCTAAATAAGCCTTTCCTCCTTTAACTTTGCATGTTGGGTACTTTGTTTCAGCAAGGAGAGACAAGTAACTAAGACAGCCACCCAAGGACATTTTCTAACCAACACAGAAGTACATGTCTTAAAAGAAAGACACAAAGATGTAGTATGTGGGGCCTCCTTGTATCAGAAACCTAGAGCTCCAAGGGCTGGGATTGGGCCAAAGATAGAAGATAAGCAACTCTGGACCTTTGCTACAGCTGCAGTGACAGAGCTGGAGAAGAAAAAGTGACAAAGGTGCAACTTGAACACAACCGTCTTCTAGTACAAGACAAGGCGGCGCCCCTATTACCTTCGCATTGCCTTTCTTCTCAGCCTGAGAGATCAACTTACCCTCAGGTCACTGGATTAGCTCAGCGTGAAATGAAGCAGCTCAATAAAGCTTTAGGGAAATACTGATATGTAAACCCCAAACATTATCTATAGAATTATATTAAAAAGAGTATAGAGAGAGTTTCTAAAGCAGAAAAATGAAGTCGGGCCGAGATTTATCTTTCTCAGATAATGGACAAATTAATATCTCCAGTCATTGTAAACTGATTTAAGTAAGCAAGCTGGGTTTTATGTCACAAAATCAAGGCCATAGTGATCTTCTCAAATCTTGTGAAGATACATCCTTCATTGTTGTAATTTCTAGCAACAGCTAGTTGATCACCAGGAAAATTTGACTTTGAGGAGTTATGATTCTCAACTAGTGGCAGATTTTTCCACCATGTCACATTTGGCAATGTCTAGAGATGAACTAATTAGGGCTTTTTTTTGTTTATTTTTATCTTGGTTTTGTTGTTGTCTTTTTGGTTTTTATTATTATTTTTTTTTTGCACTGCTGCGTATCAAGCCCAGGGCCTTGAGCAAGTGCTCTGCTACTATGTTATATCTCCAGCTCTACAGATAGTTTTAGTTATAACAAATTGGAGGTGGGGCACCATTACTTTCATTTATTTATTTTTTGGCATAGGGGTGGAGCTTATGACCTTGTGCAGGCTAAGGGCACACCCTACCACTAAGCTACACCCCAACTTCATGCACTCTTTTTTTAAATAAATGCTTTTTGTTCCGTGCAGCAAAACTCTCATTGAGAAACAAACACACACAGACACACACAGACACACACACACACACACACACACACACACACACACACACACAGATACCAGATATAAGGCCTCCATGGTGGAGGCCAGAAGAGAGTAGCCAGGCTCATGCATTAGTGTTTATGGATGTGAGTCCTACAAGACAGATTAAAATCTGTGGGGCCTACTTTGCTGGAAAGTGTAGTTTTCTATGTCTTTCTTGGGATGAAGGAGACTTTGAAGGTTTCGTGCTAGGGAATGATAGGGGAATGAGACTTTTGAAAATACTATACTTTGTTCATTTTTGTATTCTTATGTCTAGCAGACTATACAGGGCATACTAGCCTTCAGTAAAAATTAGATACAATTTAAGAGTATCATGTTCTAGGAGTATCAATGTGCTTTTGCTTGCAGGCTAAGGAGAGAGAAGGCAGACAGCCATTGGTATTATATAGGAATAAACTTATAAGGGCCTGGTATAGCATGGGAAGTATTTGAACAAGACTTATCAGGCATTAGTGACTATATCAGCCAAGGTTCAACCAAAGCAGCAGATCCCAAAGAAGATATGAAGAGACTGATTACAAGGAATTGGCTGATGTGACTGTGGAGGCTGGTAAGGCAAGTCTGAAATCTGTAGGGCAAGTGGTTTAGAAGGGCAGGCTGGACCTTACAGGCACAGGGGGATGCTGCTACCAACAGGTTTCTTCTTCTTTAGGGAAACTCCAGCTTTGCTTTCACAGCCTTTGAAGGGATTGAAGTAGGCCCACCAGATTATCTAAGTCAACTCTTTGCTGAGATTACAGGTCAGTGATGGGGTATGTGTTATGCTGAGTGCAATCTCTACCTTGAAAAGAAATAAATAAAAAAGTCAACTGATTATAGAATTGGATTATATCTACAAATACCTCACAGCAACACCCAAGTGGGAGGGTTTGACTGAAAAACTGGAGACTATAGCCTAGCCAAGTTGGCACATCAAAAAGACCATCACAATTACAAGATGAAAAGAGGAAGTATGAGAAAGGGGCAAAGCATTACAGCCTCCTCCTCCTCCCCCCTCTTCTCCTCCTCCTTCTCTCCGTATTCTTCCCCTC